>JACGCK010000172.1:0-95646 GCA_014925825.1 Pholiota molesta | reverse complement strand
CGATAATGACATCGCCGCTTCGATGGATTGGGCGCTTGCAGAAATCAAGAAGATTCAACATGCTGCTCGTAGTGGCAATCCCATTCTCAAGCCACGCTGGCCCATGCTCGTCCTTCGTACACCCAAAGGTCTCGGAGGACCAAGATAGTCCACGGCGAATTTGTCGAAGGCTCATTCCACTCACATCAAGTCCCCCTACCTCTCGCCAAGACCGACGACGGCGAACTCGCTGATCTACAATCGTGGCTGGAGTCCTACAAACCAGGAGAACTTTTCACTTCGGAAGGTTCTCCCGTCAGCAAGATCCTCGATATCATTCCAGATGCCAATGCGAAGAAGCTCGGCCAGAGAAAGGAAAGCAACAACGCATATGACCCTCTGTTAACACCGGAATGGATGGATTTATGTTTTGAAAGTGGAGCGCAGGCGAGCTGTATGAAGGCCGTTGGGCGCTTCTTGCGAGAAGTCATCAAAAAGTATGCTTGCCCAGACCCTCTTACCATATGGATACTAACTCAGAGTTTACCACAGGAACCCAAAAACATTCCGCATCTTCTCGCCGGACGAACTGGTCTCCAACAAGTTGGATGCCGTCTTCGAGGACACTGGCCGCAACTTCCAATGGGATATTGCCTCGCGCGCTCAAGGCGGACGTGTCATCGAGATTCTTTCCGAGCACACCTGTCAAGGAATGCTGCAAGGCTACACACTCACCGGACGCACGGGGCTCTTCCCCAGCTACGAAGCCTTCATCGGCATCGTGCACACCATGATGGTTCAGTACTCCAAGTTTGTCAAAATGGCCGCCGAAACCAAGTGGCGCCAGCCAGTAGGCTCCTTGAACTACATCGAACGTCGACATGGACTCGCCAGGAGCATAACGGTTCTCTCATCAGAATCCTTCGTTCATCGGCGCCGTCCTCAACCTCAAGCCCAAGTTCGCCCGCGTATACCTTCCGCCCGATGCCAACTGCTTCTGTCCACAGTCTTCACATTGCTTGAGGGCGAAGAACTATATCAATCTCATGGTTGGAAGCAAACAACCCACGCCTGTGTGGCTCTCTCCGGAAGAGGCCAACAGGCATTGCATCGCCGGAGCATCGGTTTGGGACTTTGCCAGTGTCGACAAAGGTGTCGACCCAGATGTGTACGTTTCATTCTCTTGGCTGTCACTGTATTTGAACTCATGCGTTCAACCAGTGTCCTCGTTGGCATCGGTGTAGAAGTGACATTCGAGGTCATCGCCGCGGCTGCTCTTCTCCGCAAAGAGGCCCCGAACTCCGAGTGCGCGTCGTGAACGTTACCGATCTCATGATCCTGGCGAACACTGGCCTGCATCCGCATTCGTTGAGCCCCGATGCCTTCGAGACGCTCTTTACCACAGATCGTTCAATCCATTTCAACTACCATGGCTACCCGATTGAGCTACAAGGCCTGCTTTTCGGGCGCCCCAACCTCGACCGTGTCACAATCGACGGCTATTGCGAAGAAGGCACAACGACTTCTCCTTTCGATGTACGTCTTTTCTTGCTTGTCTATATACCAGTATCGCTGACCATGAGATTTGGCTTACACAGATGATGATTTGCAACCACACCGACGGTTCAGCGTCGCCGTCGCCGCCATTCGCGGAGGCTCGCTTCAACAAGAGGGTCGCCGCTATTCCCACAAGCTCTGCAGCTACTTGCGCCATCTCGCGCAGAATGAGAAAAAATACATTCTCGCTAATGGCAAAGGTGCGTCTTTGGCGCTTAATTCAACTGTAGATCTGGATTTACGATCATCGTAGATCACGACGACATCTTCAACACCCCCGTCTTCGATTAGTTCATTGATGGTATGTCTTCTCTATTCCTCGCCTTCGAAGTCCGCCTTCTTTGTTTGAAGATCTGGCGCCAATTATTTTTTCGTTAAGGGATTATCGGGTAGACATAAATGTATAGTCAACAAATGCACAAGGAATAAGTTGAACAACCTTTACTCCAATGTATATTATCATCTACAAATTACACCGTCCCTAAAGTTGTACCAGAATACATAGCACAAAAGATTGAAATAAATACTGATGGGTCCACTTGACAAGTATGAAATATCATATACAGATAGTTACTCCACACGCATCGATAAATAGTTAGTTGCTTCATAGTAGAATGAGCGAGCGCTGCGAGCATCGACGTTATAGTGCGCTATTGGCACTGTTAGATTTAATACCACCTGAAAGATAGTAATGATCAGAGTATGTATGAAAAATAAAAGAAGAACAAACCACTCTTAGTTCCTGCAGTCGAGTTTCGTACATTCAGTAATCGGTCTTACGAAAGAAAGAAAAATACAAATTACCTGAACCTGAACCTGAACCTGAACTCGAACTCGAACCTGAACCTGAACCTCCAGCTTGACTTGACAATTGTGCCAATCCATGGAAGGAGGGCTTGCGCGAAATACTGAATATACATTTTTCTAAAGGAGTGGAGACAAATCAGCTCTTGCATTATGTGTTTCATTTTCCTGAGAGCTCACCAAGAAGGTATCACCAATTATCCATGACAAACTACCGTCCGAGGGGAGTCCGCCATCAAAGATTGCCCCGACACATTTCGACGGCTCATCTGGATCCTGGCCAAGATTGATGTCTTCTTCGTTAATCGCCAAGACTTGCCGCCGAACGAAAAGGCGACACCGAGTGTTGTGGTGCAGGCTATATAGCCACAAACGAGTACATTGTGCATGCATTCAAATTTAAGGAAAAAGAGCGTGAAGCAAGAAACCACATACGGAAATTAAAGAACCCATTAGAGCTTGAGATGGACCACTATTGGGGATCGCAGCCCAGAATGCTTGCACGTTTCTGACGAGCCAGTGATAAGAGTTGTGCCTGTGTCGAGAGCACCATTTCCAGGATAGAGGGAAATTGTATGGATTTTCCATTTAAAGTCACGTCTGGAAGAGAACAGCAATTAAAATTACGTCTCAATAACAATATTGAGTAACCTACTCATCACTGGTAAAGTCCAAAACGTGAGGGCATTTTGCGGGCTTGTTGATACGTTCAAGTACTCGATGTCGCCGGTAAAAGCGAGGGGTTTGTCCCTCCGAGTGTGAACGTGCCTCCGGATACATCAACTTGGTTTGGGTTGGACGAACGTGCCAAATAAAATGACATCTCCGGTGAGGAGAGCTGGTTGTTCTGCACCAGCGCCTGCCAGAAGGGCAACGCAGTGGTCTCGGCAAGTCCGACAAATGCCAACCCATGAGACCAGATACATCGCTGTCAGTGATGTTGCCTGTGATGCGATTGACATTCACTACATGAAGTTGCGTAAACCATAAGTAAGTAAGTTGCTCTGCCTGCCATAAGACTTACAAAACACTTGATTACTGATTGTGAAACCACCCATTGTAACCGTGTCTTCGCTCGTAGAACCGGTAACTGAACCCGATCCATAGTTGATTTTCATGGGATTACCAAGACCGCTATTAGAGGTACCCGTGTCACCTTGGAACGACGTTGATTTCGAAGATTGGAACAAAAGAGCGGATGGATCACAGCCAAGTTCAACGGTGCATGCAGTGCCGGCAACCCAGAGATCTGAGGACCCAGTATCCAGGATAACATTTAACGTCTGAGGTCTATCACCAGAGAAACATGGCCATTATATGAGTAAAAAGCCAAATTGTATAGCAGTTGAAGAGAGGAAGAGGTTCGAGCTATTCACGTGTATAGCCGTTTTTTCTTGATTTGGAGATCAGATTGGTGACGCCAACTGCTTGGCACCGATGAAAAAATCGAGCACCTACGGTGAGCCAATATTCAAACTTGCGAAGTAGTCATTATCTGTATTCTATACGTGTAATGTAAGAAGTCGTTATTGATGAGAGTATGAATGAAATTCACATGATTCGTTACGGCTACGGAAGAGCTGGACGCTCTTCTACCAAGACGAACGCTAGAGGTATTGCTCTTTACGGGTCTTGTGGGTAAACCGTATTTGAGAAGGAGACGGTTGGCTTGTTCATGGAGATCTTGGACAGGATGTGAGCGGGACCGACGTGTGAGAGGTACATGGAGAGGGTCAGCGCCAGCACTGGAAGCAAATGTGAGGGCAAGTAATAGGGACACCAAAGCCACTGTTGAAGTTCGAGCGGCCATGGCCAGGGAGGTATGGGGAGGGAGTAAAAGATCGTCCGTCCGTCAGCGCTTCAACGCCGACATTCAAATGTTGCACCCACGCAGTGCATTCTGTCCGCAGCCGCCGCCGGGAAACATCATGACAAATATGACTAAGAAATCTTCGTGAGCGCTGTGGGCAAGGCAAAGGTCGTCAAAACAAGTCAAAAGTCATAAGTAATTCATTATTCTTTGCTAGTGATTCTGGTCTCAATGATTCTTGTGATGGAAATCTTTGGAAATCTTCCGTTTTCCATGTTTTGTACCACTACCAATTCTCGTCTGAGTCGTCTACACTCTAAACTCTCTCCGTCTTCGAAACATATCAGTTGTCCGAGTCATTTTCTAGATTTGAAAGGTTCACCTACCCTTTTGGAATTTATCTCAAGGTAATATCTGTGTCTTGATTCAACCTTTAACACAAGTGTTGTAAAATATTCCTAAATTATATTTCGCCTCACTCTACTGCTCTGGTATCTGATATGTTTGCAGCTAGCATATTGGGTATAATCAAATGGATACAAGGCCTGCCAACAGAGCACCACCAAGCGTGAAGAACATCGAAGCCTTAACCGATCCCAGCACCACCTACAAAATCAAAGAAAGTCAGCAGGGAAAAGAAGGGTGGAGAGAAATAGCAATCAGTATAAACATTCTCGAACTTGTCCATATTAAATAGCCTTACTTGCAATGCTGCTTGGAATCGCAGTAGATGCCCCCGGGGTTACCGTTGCAAATGAATTGGTAAATGTATCCGTGTAAAGATTGTGGAAACACCAGGGTCGATGGTGTTGATGAATTCCAGTTCCTGCACCTGCTTCCGCCAAACTGGAAAGCTGCGCGAAGCCGATTGATGGTGGGGTGGCTCGGAAGACGGAATACACGTTTTCTAGCAGAACATAATTAGATATAGCTCCATCATTGACAGAGGTATGATAACAAACCAGGAAAGTATCGCCAATGATCCAACTGGGATTTGCCGAATTAGCAGGATGTTTACAGCAAAGATAGAACCAATGCATTTCGAAAAGTCAGTAGGTTCTGTGCCGGCAATCATGTCTGCTGGGTTGATTGGCCATGACTTGCCCCCAAATGAGATTGAAACTTGGACAGTAGTAGCACATGCTATATAAAACCATTAATGAATCAATGCTATATAAGAAAAATAAAACACGAGACACACGGAAGTTGAAGAAACCAGCACCACTTTCCGAAGGTCCACTTCCAGGTATAGTCGCCCAAATCGCAGTAACATCGGCTATAGGACCGGCAATGAGACTTGTTCCAGTATCAATAGCTGCCATTGAGCCGGCAGAGCCAATAGACACCTTTTTCCCGTTTACGGAAACACCTAAAGAACAGGGTTGGTGAACAAACATTTTCAACATAGAAGATCTTACTAGCGAGTGGTAGAGTCCAAAATTCAGGGGTCCCCGTGGGCATATTGAGAAACTCAATATCGCCGGTGAATAGCGAAGAGTTCGTGCCTCCAAGAGTAAATGCTCCTCCTGGTACATCTTCCACTTGTAAATTTTGCGATCGCGCCAGCCAGAATGCCATTTCAGGTGACGAGAGTTGGTTGCTTGTTGCTAACGCCTCCCAAAAAGGCGTCGCGCGGGTTCTAGCCAAAGTGGCGAATGCCAAACCCATAAGACCAGATGCGCCCAATGGGTCGTCAGATAATATGATGCCTGTTATGGTATCGATATTTACTATAGTAAGAATACACAGTGATCAATCTCGACCACGGTGGATACAGTGCATGATATGGATACATACAGAAACTTTGACTAGGAACCGTAAAGCCCCCCATCGATACAGTGTCCTGACTGAGAGACCCCGTAACTGAGCCTGATCCATATTGAATCTCTATGTCGGATGCAGGGCTTGGAGTGCCGCCTTTAAAGGATGACGAGTGCGACGGTTGGAACGTAACAACTTGCGAACAGAGGCAAGAGGTTCCAACAAACCACAAGTCAGACGATCCTGTGTCGAGAATGACACCAAGACTTTGTGGCCTAGTTCTCCAGATAAAAATCTAAATGCATAGGCAGGAAGCGAGAAACCCACGGAGTACCGACGGTCAGACTAGCGAAATAAGTTGAATCCACATCCTAGACAAGGCAAAGCTTAAGAAAGAAGTAGGAGACAAACATACAATGTTTTATGAATACCTGATTTGTTACGGGTAAAGACACACTAGACGCCCTCCTGCTGCTCTTCGATTCCGTATCTACAAATCCATA
This sequence comes from Pholiota molesta, assembly GCA_014925825.1. Lineage (NCBI taxonomy): Eukaryota > Fungi > Basidiomycota > Agaricomycetes > Agaricales > Strophariaceae > Pholiota > Pholiota molesta. Next base: position 89,232 of record JACGCK010000172.1, on the reverse strand, counting down.
TCTGACCTTCACACGACGAGCAGCTTCATTCAGGTCCAGTTTGCGAGTTACTCCTGCGCGACGTTGGAGAGGTACGTGAACAGGATCAGCCGCAACAAGAAGAAAGCCAACAGGAGAGGGTTCAGAGCCACTATTAGGCGGACCATGGCGGAAAGGCGGAAAGAACGACCCGTGGCTGGCGGAGGGCGCTACGATTTATATAAGTACCACCGTGTGTTCTTGGCTAGCCCTTGGCATCGTTTGAAAATACGCGAACCCCAAAAGGTAAGATTGATCCTAAGGCCTGAGGCTTGAATGGCGTGATCTCATTTGTATATGGCTATGTAAAATAGTCAAGACTCACTATAGTATTAGAATGAGAATAAACAGCTATCTAAAGGCCCATGGGAACTTCAGGTTTGGTAAGGAGGATCATATGTTGGAAGCATGATCAAGTGACAACTCTCAGTCCTTGATTTAGAGTGCAATAAACATTGAATAGACACTTGAAGTAAGAACTGATGCTACCTGCATAAAAGGGCTTCAATTCTTGGTCAGAACTTGGTTACAATGCATCCAGATGCATACCTTTGAGTGAGTTTTTAGCCGAGACTCGAGCGTATATGTGTAGTCAACCTGTACGCGTAACGCAGTGAGAGCGCTCGGCGGCCGATTCAAACTCCGATCGTAATTATTATAAACGCCGCCACGCCGCCCAATCTCAAATTTTAATGAGAGCCTCGCTTGCCTTCAGTGGGAGGCGCCAGCCCTGCTAACTGCACATTCCGCTCTTCTACTGCATAGTGAACACCGCCTCGCCGCCCTCGCCCTCCTCTCGCCATACGAAATGCACATGCGGCAACGCAGCAGCATGGCGATACCGTTGACAGCACCCACGCGCGGCTGGCCTGCGTCCTCACCAAGCGCTATATCGTCGCCGGCCTGCAACGCCACCCCAGCCACGAGGGAACGGAACAAGACAAGAGATTCCTGCTTACGCAGGCGCTCAGCCCACGCCTGGGCTCGTCGCCTGTTTCTGCGCTTGGCGTTGGTTTACTGACCAACGGTCCTTCACCCTCTCGAAGCCGACCACCTCAAGCTCGGCGACCTGCTTGACGGCCCGCAACGCGGACACAGTCGATGAGCGACATCGGCCTCGTCACCATCGAGTGCCCAAGTTTCACACCCGGAACTGGGTACTGGAAGCAAGGCGTGCCTGCATATACCTCACTCCTCCCAGCCCTGCCCAAACTCAGCAGCCGCGTCAGTCAAGCCGGCGCTCCTCCAACGTTAACCTATATCTCTCGATGCTTTCGTCATTTAAATGATACACCCGCTCATTTCATTTCAGCCACTGACTGCACTTGGCGCAGAGTTCAGTGCTCGACACTCGATGCTCGACATTCAAATTTCGAAAGCTCGATGAAGCGTCTAGGTGTCTTCTGCGTACTTTCTCTCAGTCATCATTATGCGCGGTGTAAAAGGTCTACTTTGGTGAACCCTGCCTTGCGCGCTGAGCAGACATCGCTGATATTCGGCGGGCACTATTCTACAACCGAGCGCCTGGCCTTGGATAAGCCTATGCCTCGTAGCAGAATTTTCCTCGCCAAGTCGTTCTACGCACTATATCGCCTGCTCTTGATAGACGCGTCGGATAGCCTGTCTCCCACCTCTCTTGGTCCACTACTGCCTTCATCGTCCCTTCCCAACCCTTCCTTTTCATCCCTCCGCGTAAGGCGCCTAATTTATACTGCGTACCCGTCCACCGCACCTTAACAGCGCCCACTTGGAATTACATTGTAAGATCACGGACGTATGTAGTCTGCAGTGAGAAATAATCTTTGGCACCAAAATATGCTCAAACATAGACAAGACTAAACACATATTGCAGAATAGTTTGTTTAAATTGATCTTGTCAACCGTACCAGCGAGGCTTGCATACTGGTACTGCGAGTTGGCACTTGGGTGGTAGACGTTAAACACTAAGCACTTTTCTGACACCTCCCTCAAACATGTTGCTCAATCAGCATTACTTCAAGTTGAGCATTATTCAATCAGCCAGTGCCAAGGTTCCTTATGACTATAGCATTCCTGGCTGGCGTTGTAGCTAGGAATCCGAGTCATCATCAACCCGCCTTCCTTGCGCATTTCTGTGTATAGTTTGCTAATATACCGCTAAATACCGTTATGCTTCGTGCTCGAAGTTTAGCACTTAAAGAACGCAAATAAGTAATATTAAGAGACCACGGTCTTATATACGTATCTAGATATTTATGAAGCTGACAGAATATAAGAGAGTTACCAATAAAAACGGGTCTACATAAATATTGGGCTGGCGGAGTAATAATTTATAGACAATAGAGCCAGTTAAGAGAGCGAGAAACAAAAAAATTAAAGAGTCACGAATGATAGCGCAGACATTACATCCTATGCATTACCATATAATTAAATATTATCTTGTTGCTTGATAATATCAGAGGCTCTTTCGGCGAGAAGATAGATAGGTCCCTGAGTGTGGCAACTAGGAATGAATGGCTAAAATAACGAGTCAGTTCGTTGCTCTTCAAATCATCCAAGGAGAACTGACGAAAACAGATCCATCAATGATGCGAAGTCCATCAGCTCCCTTCACCTTCAAATCCGGACCAACGACACCATTATTGGACTTCGACGTCGTCATAGAAGCGGTTCCAACGGGGTGGAAGATGGTCGAGGTAAGACCACGGATGTACGAGTCAGTGGCTGCATCGGTAGTGGCATTTTGGAAAGCATCGCCGAATGGACCAATGACATACTTGGACATAGCTGGTGATGCTGCGAGGCGTTTAATATTGTTGACTGCATCGCGCATGGCGAAGATATCCCAATAAGTGCTCAAATAGTTAGGATTTATTAAGGGCTGCTCAAGAGGATTGTTTGATTGAATCTTAATGCTTCCACCTAAGGTGAGATAATTTAGTCTATGATTTGAGATCTCCTGTCATTAACAATCTGACGTACGAGAGGTAGGAGCAATGAGAACTGCCACAACAGTCAAATAGCTTCCGGTTGCAGGGATAGATTGTCCAGGAATGAAGAAAAGATTCTACGAAAACGTTAGGACTGTCAATATGATAGAAGCATTGAATATATATACCGTGATAATGAGCTCCCAGTGCGGAGATTTAGGTCCAGCAGCTGGATCGCGGACAGTCTTGAAGATGGTCGCATTGCTCGGAAGCCTCGCGAAGCCGAAATTGTTAGCGATGTTGTCTGCGAAGAGCCCGGTTTTGTTTTGGATCCATTGGTCCAGAACTCCTTGAACCAAGGAGTTGTCCCTCATGATGTGATCAAAGCTCTGACCGTTGTCCTGGACGCTGAAGATATTGGGGAGGAAAGTATGGTCGCTGAGGTTCTCTCCTACATTCGGGTTGTTGATAATACTTTCGATTTTAAGCTTCTTGAGATCGTTAGCGTTACCGATACCAGAAAGTTGGAGAATTTGGGGGGTTCCCACCGAGCCAGCTGAAAGAATGACTTCCTTAAGAGCAGTGACTGTTACCACAGATGCGCCTTTTCCAGTTCAGATTGAGCTCTCGATTTATTCGATATAAACATACCTCTTTGGCTTGCGGCGCTAGTTCCAGGGGTTGCTTGGAACTGGACACTGCGGAATGCTTTACCCAAAGGTCCTTTTCCCGTTTGCAAAAGCTTTAAGACTGTAGCATTAATGAGCACCGTTAAATTGGGACGTCCATTCGCGTTGGCCAAATACGACGTAGACGAGCTGCTTCGTGAGCCATGACCGGCCGAAGACTGAAGGAAACCGATGCCGAGGAGGCTGTGGTCACCTCCACTTGTATCTTCGTTGAATGGAAACTCTGGCAACTGAGTAGTTGCTTCTAGCACAAGGGAGTCGAGGCTTTGGTTGAATCCAGGAAGAGAGACCGATACTTCGCCGTTGAAGCCGTGGAGAGAGGGAATAAATTGACCAGTAGTATTGTGTCCATCAACAGGTGGTAGAAATCTTTCATGCTGCAGAATGAATTCTGCCTGTCAGGATGGATAAAAATGGAAAACGGAGTTAAATAACCTTTTGAACGTATTGCTTCATGTTAGCCCATGTCCATCCCTGGTCGCCGGAAACGGAGGCGAGGCGATTCCAGTCTTCATCGGTACCGAACTGATGGAAAAGATAGTCTGTGTAATACAGGTGATCAGTATGAGGAATATTTCTTGTCGGAGCAGGTACTTACTGGCGCTACTAGACCCGCCCAAGAGTTTTCCGCGTGGGTAAGGGAAACTTCGTCCATTCATTCCAGGTTGCGCTGTGATGGTGTAGTTCCAATCCCATGGAGTGTCTGCGAAGTATACCAATTAGATCTCTGCCCCAACAAAGTGAATTGATTTATCTCTTACTGGGAGTTACAGTCGGCCCCAGGAATGGCACTTCAACGGGAATAACACCCTGATCGCTAAATCGAGCGCCATGGTTAGATTTAGTCTCCGATCTGAGGGGTTGTATGGTACCTCACGCCCGCCTCGAGAACAAGAACAGATACTTTGGGATCCTCCGTGAGGCGATTAGCTACAACGAGCCCAGCATTTCCAGCTATTAAAATATGGTTAGTGTTATACTTAATGTCGACAACATTTCATAAAAGCTGACCTCCGACGATGATGTAGTCGAATGTCCTGCTCTTAAGCTGAGATGCTTGGGTGATAGTAGCTGCTAGAGAAGGAGAGGCGAGAAGGGAGAGAAGAACAAGTGAAAGCAGTGAAGACGACATATTGTTGGGATTGCTTCTGCTTTTCCAATGTCCATAAGCTTGACCTTTTATACGTCGAATTCAGCCCAGATCTCGTCGCCTCAGGCTCCTAATTAACTCGAAACACATAAGCTGCCACCGGTGTTGGAATGCAAGTAAGAAAAAGAGACGCAAAGGCTGTCTGCTCGCCCTCGGGAATGCAAATTCTACATTATCTCTAAAAATAAAATATGTCGTGAGTCGAAAACGGCAGAGACCTTGAGTAGAAGGCACCGACCTTTCTTATTTTGGCAGTGCTGCGATCAATAAAGGAGCAAAACGTCTTCTATGCCGTCGCATAGTAGGCTGTGTATCTTTGCTTTGGGAGCAGGTATCAGAGGCTACCATGTTAAATGCTGTTTATGGACAGTCATCCATGGAAGATGGGAGCAGCTCCGAAACGGTACCTTAGCTACCAGCGGCCAAGCACTGTCCGAACACCTAGTGCGCCGATCTATTTATAATCTTACCAACGGATCAGATATATTATTGTTGGAAATAAAGCTAGCTGCTACTCCAGTATATATCCGATGGGGAATGGCCTACGCAGCTTTGAAAGTATCGGAATGACATGGCTACTATATAATTAAATATCATGGCTCTATACACATTTTCCGATAAACTAGGACGTCCGCGGATACTTTAATAATGCATTAGCGCCCTGGACTGGACCGCCGTCAAATGTGGCAGCGCCGGCGCTACGATTCTACTGTATTTGGGAATCGGCTGAACGTGGGCATTTGATGAAAGCCGGAACTAGTCGCTCAGTGTACAATCTATTGATAAGAGTGAGCTTAAGCCCTACAGTTGCTATCTTTACAAGTCAAGCTCAAGGGCTCCCATTCGAAAACTAAGCAAATAAAAAGAGAGCTATTAAATGAATCATGAACTAGATGCTTACGTCTGTCATATACAAGTCACAAGTCAGAAATGTATATGTATGGAGCTAGACGAGCATTCACCCATGAATAAGCTTGTTTCAAATTGACAGATATAAAAATGGGTGCCACTGCTCTCTTACAATGGTACGCATACAGAGTTTGTTTCTAAGCAAGATCAGAGAATTTTTATACAATTTCGTCAGGTAAGATACTAGTCTTAAAGTAAAGTAAAATGAACATCATGATAATCACAGTTGATGCCAAGTTGATGCGACAACTCATATCATTAGATTTGCATTAGATAGGCGGTCCGACACATTGATATTCGGGCTCTGATCTTATACCACGCTGTCGAAGCGCATTCGAATCCTTGTTCGAATCCTTGGTGAAGAAAGCAGTACAAGCCCGAGGTAATGTAGATTTATTATATAAAAGGAGAATGGGTGTTGGCGCACCATTTAATTTATCTCCAAGCTCGGCATGAATCTCATCCGAAAATCTCAATGATGAGTCTGCGAGTGCAGATGAACAGACGGACAGGTTGGCGTAACAAGTGCACTTGATCATCGAATATTTTCAATTGGTTGAAAAGAAAGAACACGTATCTATATGCCGTCAAATGAATCGGCATTGCATCTTAAGAAATTTATATGACCTCAGCACAACCTCAGCATCGACAAAGATCAAAGCCAGCTGGCTGTATTCGAATTGTACCATTGTGACTTGACAGAATTTACTTATAACCGGGGTAATATCTCAGGCTGAAAAGCGAAGCGCCCGGAGGCTTCAGAGATCGGAAAAAATTGCCGCCCAAGTGCCGTATTGAGCCGATGTTGGTGCTTGAGGAGTAGGCGCGTCAACAACGCGTCAAGCTTCAAGATCAATGGGAAGGGGAGTTGTCCTGTGCAGTGACTCTTAATTTGTAGAGTTGTTAAAAACGGGACGTCCTCTGGCGCCCGGGCAAGCGGTGCCTCCGCCGGGGCGGCCAGGCCTCCCTGCCATGCCCCATACTTCATGCCTTAAGTAACCCATCGGTCGCAAATAGGTCGCTATCAAAATATACGCCCAAAATAAGGTGATTTACAACTTTCCTCTCCTATAATGACTTGTATATCGTTTTGCACCTGACTCACCGTGCTCGCCTGAGTAATCGTGTGAGTTGCGTGTGAGCGGAAAGTCCGGATCCGGAGTCTGGGAACTGATTGCGTGATTGGGAAATGATTATATGATAACAACACTGAAGTACTGAAGGCTGGCTTTCCCATCTTCAACTTGCTTTTGACTTGCTTTCCTCTCCTCTCCGAAAATATGCCCATAGCATTCAAAGGAACTGTCATGAAGCCCGCACCAGGAAGAAATCCGTGAGCTGCCTTTCTTTGCAGCTGACAAGCATGGTGTAGAAACTTACACTTCGTGCCTAGAGCTCACTTTGGGGAAATCCGCGAATTTCCTGTTGGTTCTAGATGGCCAGGACGACGAGAACTGTGTGATGATGGTGTGCATGCTCCCCTGTCAGCTGGGATACATGGCCGGGGCCTTGAAGGGGCCTTTTCTGTTGTTCTGTCAGTATTTGAGATTTTCAATATTGCAATTGAAAATTGATGTATTCTCTCACAGCTCAGGAGGATATGAAGATGACATTGATCTTGGAAATGAATTGTAAGCAGTTATGTTCTATGCAATTATTCAAGTTAGTATAAGTCCAATATAACTCACATTGATATTCCAATCTTATTTAGTACATATACTGGTGAAGGTATTATATCCTGAGTGAATATTTTTGAGTATAAGGCATAGTTTTCCTGAAAATTTTCTAATATAGGTGGTCAGCGACCACGCAAAAAAGGGACCAAATGGGAAAATATTCAATTCAAAGACCAAGAGTGGACACGTGGCAACCTTGCCCTTGTGGTGTGTATTCTCTTAAAAAGTGATATACTTAAGTTGGGCCATTTTAATCATTCTATTCCAGATGTCATGCAAATATAAACTTCCAGTACGCGTAATTCGAGGCCATACTCTTGATTCTCCTTATGCTCCCAAAAAAGGGTGAGAATCCTTGAAATTCAACTCATACACACTCTGATTGTTTAATGATTGTAGTTACCGCTATGATGGATTGTATACTGTTAAAGATGTAAGTTTATCAGCTTTGACCCTTTCTAAATGTTAATAATCTCTATTAGCTAGATAAGAAGAAAGGCAAAAGTGGATTTAATGTCTGCTTGTACCGATTTGTGGTTAGTTTTCTATTTTAACTTTTCAATCATATTCTTTTGATATAAACATGGAAAAAATCTAGTGGTGCCCAAATCAACTTCCATTGCCTGGTGCAATTGCAACTTTCCCAATTAAACAAGAAAGAGCATATGAAATAACTCAATCACCATTATTATCATTATCACCAGCACCATCATCTACATCAGAATCTTCTGCAAAAGATCAGCAACTAGGACCTGTCTTTGATTAGAAACCAAGTAAATTCCAACCTAAACCAATTTAGCAATTCCAGCAATCAACATTAGTTATAAAAACTTGATAAAGCCAGTAAACAAGCCTCTATGAGAAAATTTATCTTTTTGACAAAGTAAATTTGTTGTTTACTCAGATCAATTTAGTATTTAACAAATTGACTTTAAGGTGGTTAATTCCAATCTGATTCCAAATCAGTTCATTCCAATTCCAATTTCAACCTGGCCAATATTTGCCCAGACATTAAAAGAAATGACAATCTGGAAGCTCATTTTTGATTCCCATATATCCAAATCGAACCAATATATCCATTTTGTCCCCATTCTAATCTCTTGTTCCTTGTTATAAGTCTAAGATCTAATGAGTAGCATAACAACAGACATGATGCTTGCAGAGTTAACCACAGTGCAATGAGCTAGTTATACATAACTTATAAATAAATAGTATACGGACAAAGTTAAATACTGTGTCAATCATTACATCACCACATACTCTGAGCTGCTCAAGCTCAAAAGTTGAAGCATGTAGGATGAAACATCAATCGAAGTATAATCAAAACCAAGAGCAACCATTCATGACGAAACAGCAGGGAGTATTTTCGAGAAGGGGTTTAATTCTGCTGCTGCGGCCGTGGACCCGGTCCACGAAGTCTAATGCTCGTGATGTGTGATGATAGATATAGGATCAAGCGAGAAAAGAGCAGAGAAGAGTAAAAACTATCGACATGCGGCAGGAATCCCATGCGGTAGAGGACAAGACTGCAGCGTCCCGCCGTCATCATGCCTCGATCGCCGTGCATTAGACGATGCCGTAGTAGAATGCTTATACTCATGACGATGACGATCGTGCTCGCGACTAGAGCCCGAAGCAACAGCACTGCGACTCATCGGGGGACGCTTACCGTCGTCATGCCGTTGAAGTTGGCGAGCACTGCTGTCCTCGTTGTCGTCATTTTCATTTAGGATAGGCGGGACGCTCCCAGTGTGATCCCCGAATGTTCTGTACTCGTAGGGTCGGACATGCCTTGGGTTGGCGGTAAGGTATACCTCTGGAGGACGGTAAGATGGGCGTTTCAGAGGGCGCGCAGGAATGCGCAGTGTTAATCTGGGCGAGTGGGGAGGATACGGGGTTTCGCGCATATGAACGTCGCCATCGTTATCCCTAAACTGTACATCTGTGCCACCGGGAGGTCTAGATGAGAATATGGGGGTGCGAGGTGGAGAGAGCGGTGCAAGATATATCGATCTTTTCTTCTTGCTATGGGTAGCCTGTGATGCGGTCGGTTTCCGTTTCGCAATAACGCTCGGGCTCGTGACCACAAATGGACCGGCTCTGCTTTCCTCTTCCATACGCGCAAGATCAGGGAGCTCGTGTTCCGCCATGTTCGCCAGCGCTGCCTCTTCCTCCTTTCGTCGCTTCTTCTCCACTGCTATCTCCTTCGCCTTCGACTCTTTTTCGATCTCCGCATGCAACATTTCTGCGAAATCCTGCGCATCACCCTGTATCCATGCATCAAACACACCTTCCCACTCTCTTGTGGGCACGGGAAATTCCAGGTTTAGATAAACAGCCTTGGGGACCGTCAGAGTCTCTTCATCCGATATCGGCGAGCGGCGAGGCGACGGGGTCGGGGTTGCGAGCCCATGGATTGAATGGGACCCATTGGGCGTGCCGTTCTCCTCCTTTGACGAAGAGCGCGAGCGAACAGCTTTTGCGAACTCGCGGACCATCCGTTTGGTACCAGGAACTTTCAAACTTGTGCCCACAACTAATAACAAATCAGCGCCACTTCGACCCTTGCCTTTCGAAGAGCCGATGAGATCCTTCTGTACGACATCGCCTACACCCTCTCCGTCCTTGTGCGCTTCATTGTATAGCACAACACTCGGGCGCAGTTTTCCGATGCCGCGCGGGCGCTTACCTACAAGCTGGCGCGTTTCCTCTAAAGAGGTGCATTCCGGGCAGTGCGGCGGCTGGCCAGCTATAAGCGCCGGCATGTAGTCTGAGAGTGGAAACGAGTGGTTGCAGATTTGACAATGCATTGACTGTAGAGTGCCATGTAGGGGAATGCACCGCGGCGTTTCCACGGGGGGCGACGGCAGCCGACTAGTCGAAGCGACGGGTTGGGCGTCCGCCGTGGCGTTTGTAGGGACATCCGCCGTCTTTAGTTTGCCTTTCGAACGAGATTTTGAACGCTTTCCCTCAAATTCGGGAACACCAAAGGAAAGCCCGCATTTTTGCTCAATCGCGTCGATATTTTGGGTGTACACCCTTAGCAGACGTCCACGGTCGTCAAGAGCACGTAGGACATGATGGAATGATGTTGGTTCGGCTGTCTGTGATAAGTCTGAGAGCTGCGCAATCATTTGGCAGAAGAGCGAAGTCTTTTGCTCGGACTAATGCAGAAACGCAGATAGTCAGCGTTGTGGAATGTCAAAGCGAAATTCAAGAAAATGTAATAATAAGTAGGGCGTTGGTTGACATCATTTCCAACGCATAAAGGTTGCATAAAGACCAGCGCTCTTCGCCTGTGAAGGTTGATAAAAGTAAAGGAAGTACTCACATTGAAGACTGACACGTCAAAGAGCTCTTTGCCAGAAGACATAGCTTCGCGCGGGTTATCGCGTTTGATGGTTTGAAAAAGTCCTTCGGAGGAACGAAAGTCTGGGATCCCCGCATCCACCGAAATGCCAGCACCTGTATCGGTAATGAGCGTTGCTGATCTTATCACAGCTGAGAGCGCCACAGACCACAGATGACTACGATCCTCCTCGCTTTCATTATCGCCTGAACCACCTTTGTGAGCTGGGTGACGGGGTTAGCGGCTGCTGCGAGAAACGCGGGCTGCGAAGGCAGCGGGGTGGCTGGGTCCAGAGGGAGAAAAAAGGTCATGCTTGGGCAGCCTTGAGGCGCTGGGGGAGTGCGTCGTGGCTGCAGTAAAGAGGAACGGCTGTGAGACTTTGGCACCATGCTCATCTTAACTTTGACATTTCCCACGCCCAACATCTCGCACTCAGGAACACGAACAGCACCGATCCCTTGCCCTCGACCGCCACCCCGTCTTTCTAGGGCGCCACATATTCTCACCAGTTCCCCTCCAGGTCATCTACCTGCTCTACCCTTTGTCTCCCGCTCAGATGCCTACCATTACAATCGCTTTCAAGCCCAGTCTTCCAAACCTTCATCTGACATGCGAACCCCAATCAGTGGAACACGGGAACAAAATCGCCCTATTCTGGTCGTGCAGGCAAAACTGGGCCAACCCCAGCGTACTTCTTCACATGTGCACGCAGCAAAATATGCCCTAATTCTTCTGCAGATTGTCATTAATTCACCTTATTTCAAGCACGAGTTTCCCAAGCTTACGGCGTCAACTTGACTCAAAACAGCTCGGCTAAGTTTGCGCAATCTCGAGTGCAACTTCAAGTGGTCTTCACGACACCAGTGGAACTTGAATGGATGGTAACAGCTTGAATGTGTCCTCTGCTTAGCTAGGCGCAATCCTATGACATGGAGCGCCCCAAAAAGGGAGCTATCGCTCGGAACAACGCGCTTAGCATCTTTCTCGGGTCGTAGTCCTCCCAAGGACCGCGGATTGTCAACTAGTCCATCATACATATCTATTTCCTGGACCCGCAAGATATAAAAAGCTTGATCCATAACACTCTGTCGCTCCAGGCTTAAAATATCTGCTCAGTTGCTTCAAAAATTTCGACCCACGTATATAAGAGCTCCGCCCTGCTCTTCACTCTCTAGCAACTATGTATCATATTCTTAGAGCTGCATTCTTGATATTTACTTTCAAGCCGGAATATACTCGGATTGGGAACTTGTCGACCCAAGACATCTCGTGCATCTTAACCTTGTCATGCTTCGCTTCTCTATGAATCGGAGCGCTTCTTGCTGTTTTTCTTCCCATCACCGCTCTCCGGTTTTTCTTCATCCATATATCCTAGCGACACCCTCATTTATACTCACTCAGTCTCACATTCTCTTGACCAATGCAGTTCATCGGTCTGCCTATCATCCTTGCCTGCTTGCGGCCTCCTTCCATATCAATTGTGTTCTCTGCTGTTTGTATTCGATGAGAGCCTCATGCCAGCTAGTTTGAGCCACCTCATAGGAGACTCACTAGGTGAGCTTCCCTGGAGGCGCGGCTATTAATTCGCGCGATCCCAAGCTACACTTAAGCTTAATGACTTATACACAGTTGAATCGAGACTTGGGTCCTTCACTCTTGGTGTCTTTACCCATTTTGTGTACCTCACTTGTGCTCCATTGTGGACTGAAGAAACCCGAAAGTTTGGCAAGTACAATTATAATGAGCTCAGAAACCTCCCATGAATGAATGAACGGCCAAGATTGGGTTTCCCCTCGGTTACATGGCACCGGGCCGCGAGTGGTCCCCCAAATGGAATCGACCGCGGACGTGAGCACTGAAGTTCTAAAGTCCTGGCGACTCGATTTAAGTATAGAACTTCGTGGATTACTGCGACATCTCGTGAGGGAACTGAATGGATGGAAGAATAATACAATTATCAAAAAGCAGAATGAAACACTACGATCTACGCTATCATACAACCAGCTGGGTCTGGTCTGGTCTCGCCTCCATGCATTCGTATCTAATTAGGAAACATAGCGAGCGAAACCGTTCTCAAGAGAATAAACTTAGACACCCCTCAATCCTCCGAACCTCAACACCCACGCACAGTTACTTGTTACTTGCGCAATTTCCACGCTCCGTCTAACCCCGCTTTTGAGAACTTCTCTGCGGCATTCCCATCAGGTTGCGGATTCCGTTCTCCGAGGCTACCCGTCCCCGCAGTGGTTCCGGACTTGTCCACCATGTTCGCCCCTCCATGACTTCCCCCTCTTGCGCCCATCTCGCCGGGCGCCGACTTGTGGCGGATGGCAGAGCTCTCGCCGAGGCCACCGCTGTGCTGCGGAGCAGCGCGTGTGGTAAATCCATGCGCAAGGAGTTGTGCACTTGTGGATGAGTATTGGATGCCCTTAGTTTGTGGGGCAGGCGTTGGGGGAAAGTTGTCGTAAGGGGCTGAAGTGGGATAGGCGCCCGCGGGAACCTGGTAGTGACGCGACGACTGGTCTGGTTCTGAGACCACATAGGTGCGGTAGCCGGAGCCTGCGATGACGGGCTCGTGTGGGTGTTCGTAATGCTTCTCGTATTGGGACAAGATGGTGTCCTGCGAGGACGTCATGGAATTCTGCACCGCAGCATTGGTGTTCGACAGGGGCGATGAGCCGAGAACCGCGAAGGGCGAGTGGAAGGCGCGTGCACCGATGGGCTTTTTCGAGGCGCGAAGGGCAGCGGCGGCGTGCTTGGAGAGAGACATGGGGGTTGTGTTTGAGTGGGTCTAGGGGGCGAGGGTCGGATGCCATACTTTATAGCTGTTCTATTTATGGTGGGAATATTGGGGCTACCCCACATCCTACCATTTCTATTTTGGGACTATTTGAAATCCCAGCCGCACCCAGGCAGTCTTGGAATGGAAGTTGCAACTCCTCCGAGTGCTGCCTCATTTACAACTGTTCCCATCTCATTCCCCAATTTTTTATTTTATGTCTTTCTTCGAAGAGCATGTAGAGCGTCCCAAATATCGCTACCCAGAGTACGTATCTAGGTTAAAACAGCGTATCATCGTACGATACATTTGTAGTGACCGATGCAAGCCGACCGCTTAATTGCCAGGTTGGGATATCGAAACCCCAAATCAATCCACGAGAATCGTACCATCCAGCGCTCGTATCCTGATGTCATTCATTCAAGTGAATCAAGTTTCCAACGCTGGAAATCGTCCTATCTTGGAATTTTACATGCCCGATGGTATGGTTTAATTTGGACATCCGAGTTCTTCCAGCCTTCTCTGTCCGTCTTCGCTGCCAAGCTATTAATTTCAGAAGTGCCAGGTCTGCAGATCTCGCAGTTTAAGCAGCCCGACTAAACGAGTACTCCGAATTCTCGAGGACCAAAAGTCCTTCCCGTTGACATTCCGAAGTTACCGTATCTTTGTTTTAGTACATGAATTACAAAATTGCTTACTGTTGTAGCATAGGCGCTGAAATATCTGGTCCGAAAGGTCATTCTCTTATCGGTATGTGAAGATAAGAATAAGATAAAACCCGCGTTGAAAGGATGGAATAAATATAGCCGAATCGCTGGTCTGGGCCGTCTGGCCCCTCATGTAAGTATGCTTTCATATGCTGCTGAGTACAATTATTTACCGTCGCCATGCTCGTTCACGTCGAGCCTCAAACAAGCCTCAAACTTCAAGTGTGTACTACTACTAACACCCAAACTGCACACGAACCTTCCGCACCGTCAAACCCTTGGTAACTTTTCTTTGCAAAGTCGACTATCACTCGGGTCAGGCGAGAGAGAGATACCTAGGCTGCCTAAACAAATGCTCCTTTGCGCCTAATACCTACCACCTATTACCATGCCCATTGGTCTCACGGAGTGAAACCAGCGGGTCGAGCATGAATTTCCAAATAGGAAATATACTTGCCGTTTATGTTCGTGCTCGGCACCATGTCAATGTTCATGATCATATGCCGCGACTAGATCCTCTTTGACCTGAAACGTCGTATATCCATATGCTGATAACCCGATACTTAGCCCTTCCTGCGAATTTCGATGCATCATGAGTGCAAGTAACATGTATTGATCCACGAAATTGCTTGCTTACTTTTCGACCAGATTCGTGTAGACTTAGAATCCGGACGGCGGAGAGTTTTTCATTAAACTGAGAACTTCTGGTGCCAAATCCCACTGACGGCGTAATTTCAGTGAGTCAGTGACACATGAATCACACATGTTATCGTTCCGTGCGGCGATTCTATGATTCCTTTATTAGCGAGTGAAAGTCCTCTACTCGGCAAATATACATCTTTGGTGCTTGTGTTATTTTACTGTACAAACTCTATACCCATCGAAAGATGGATGCATTAGTGAGTCATATGATCCTCTGAGTATCTTAATCTTCGTCAGTCCTTGTCTCTTAGCGCTTGCCGTAGTAATCCCTTGCTGTCGTGTGCTGCACCACTGGGGCAGGAGCTTTAGGCTTCGGCCGGTGTGTATCTACCGCCTGGATAGGCAAAGCATATCTGAAAGGCATCCATTAGAGCCGCTTTTCTACATCCATCGATGGCAATTGTAGGGAATTTACGAACCTTTCTTCGTCGCATCCGTAAGCTTTCGGGGTCAATTTAATAACAGTGTGAAGAGGGATCTTGATGTAGGGCAGGTCGGCCTGAGGCAGATGATGGAAATATGCGTAGCTATGAAAATATTTGAATGCTGTTTCCTGAGATGTTTCCGTTTAAACTTACAGGCAACGCAGGATGGCCTGAGGCAATGAATAGGCTTAATAGGACTTCACAAGACCAAGAAGCACGCAAGCAACACACCTGATGACCGATAACCATCACGTTCTCTGACGTTCGAGTTCCATGATTACCGGCTCCACCTCACCACGACATCACGGTACGACTCTCCACCACGATATCGGTAGTTAAACTTGTCTTCGTCCCTGTTGCAAAGTCGTCTGGATATGCTTGCTGCACCCCAAAGTTAATCACTAGATCAGGAAATATGAAGGTAAGATCTAACCTCGATTTCCTTTCAATCAAAGTATTTCAGTATGCATGTTTTAGCGAGAAATGCAGAACAAAAGTACCTCGTATGTCATTCCATCGCAAACGCCTACGTTTCATTCATGAGGCCAGGAGACGCGTAAACTATGGAACAAATCAAACGCACCAGCATCCAGCTCGTCCAAAGATTTCCAAGTAGTTTAGGGTACTGAAGACGGCTTGCAGTTTGAATCGTCCGCCGCAAGGTCGAAGTCCAGACCTATAATATAACTATGGGTATGCTAATCACAATTCAACTGGGGGTTTACGCACAGTTAGAGGAGCATCTCCAATGTTATCCTTGACCAGCGCAGGCAAAGCATCTGCGTATTGCATTCCCCGGGGAGATAGAAGCGAATCGCCTCCGATTTTGCCTTCCACGTTAATTGACTCTCACCATGCTATTTAACCAAACCATGAGTTCATAAATATAAATCCGACATTGTTGTCGAGAGGGAATCAGAAACTCACCCGTGATAGGTAGATACTCCTCGGCTTCAAGTGTAAGTTCATCAGATAAAACGCGATTCGACTTTGCAGATATCCGTGGATGCGCGATACCGTCACCTGGCTTCCAACTTGACAATCTTTACATATGACAAATGCGGCTCGGTGATCGTCTCGTACACCTTCTCATATTCTGTGATTCGGCGCAGGAAATCGCGTTTGGCTTCCCCAGGCGAAGTGTCTTTGTAGTCGGGATCGCCAGAGCTCACTTTCAGCGCGACGTTCGCGGCGATGACGGCAGGATCTCGCATAGGATTCAAGGAAGATGAGACTGATACCCGGCTCTTTGGCCACGCGTGCTTCTATGCTGGCTCTGGAAGAGAGATAACAATCAGTATTCATTACGACGTACCCACAGAAAAGTAATCTGACCTGCGCGCTCGAGTGCTATTTGTTGCGTCTGTATACAATCACTACAGGCTCTCGCTGGAATGAACGACGCGCACATACCGTGAATCCCTACATTGCCTCCCTGCTTTAGCCAGGCAATAAGCATCTCCAAACTGTCTTGCGCCAGTCGCTCGCGCGAAAGATTGGCCGCCTCATTCTCATGGCTGAACCAGGACGCGGTATGATCTTCCTTGATTCCCAGCCTTGAGTTCACGATACATAAGCCCATGAGATCAGTTATCATAAGAAACGGTATGAGGACTTACTGTTGCGCTTTCTGTTTGGCGCGCGTGCGGCGCAGTTGGCCCACATTAAAGACCTATGATAGATGAGGTACGGAGTAGCAACGGATACAGAGCCAACGCACCTTCACGTCATATTCCAGCCACTACCATCGGCGTCTATTAAGATCAGATTTCCCCTGAGGAAAGGAGTAAACGCACTTTGAGATATATCATGAGCTTATTACTCAGATACGATTTGCCTCGCGCGGGAGACCTACCTATCAGTCGTAGCGTAAGACATTGTCCAAGGAAAGAGTGGCCAGCCCAAGGAAGAACGCACCATCGCGACTACGATCTTCGAGTCAGAGTAGTCAGGCTTCGCTACTGCACCAGGTCCTCAGCGTTCTTCAGCACGATACGCATCGCAGACCGCGTACCTTTATTCCCAATGCCCTTCACCGACATCGGCGGCGTCGGTGCCTGTGATCCCTTCCGGCTCACCACCGTCGACTCGTCGAACTGCTTCAACCTAAGTATCGGGATCACGTCGGAGAATCAGTATGAGCCTTCCACCGTTCTTCTACATGAGAAATGCAACCCACTTACATAGGCCCGCCGGCGCCGAACGCAACAGGCGGGATACCGGGCGAGAACGGCACTGGGAGTTGCCCCGAGTCCTGCATAGTCTGGAGCATGCCCGACACAAGCTTGAGATCCTGAGAGACTTTTGCGCCTGGGACTGATAGACGGCTGGGGTCCGCCATATCGAGTTATATCTGATATTATATTATTTCTGCCGGGTGTGTATGAATGGGTGATGTATTGCTGTTGAGCGGCGCGTGGAGTTTGAGATAAAAGAGAACTATGCGATAAGACAACCGTGACCAACGTGGGTCTTGCACGCGCAGCACTTTGAGCATGAGCCAATCACATCCCTCTGAGGTCCCTCGACGCCATACTGATCATGACTTATCGACTGAGTAAATGTCAATTCACATCAAGTATTAAAGAACCTTCATAAACTGTTCACAAGTGTCGTCATATTCTCCGAGAAGCATTATTAAATTGCCTACATAATACATGTTGTTAAAAAATAGAAAAGAACCTTGAGGTAAAAAGGGTCATAAATCGCTCGTCTCGTCAACGTTAGGAGCTTCCTAAGGTATAGTAATGACCATCGGGGTCCTTGTCAGTGGGCAGGCCGACGGATCGAATAGCTGATATACATATATATGGAGATGATGGAGAGTGTATGAGCTTGAAAAAAAAAAGGATGGTCGTTGAAGGATTGGTTGGCTTGATGCAGATTAAAAAGTGATGTTGATAGTCATGAATGCAGAGCGAGGTCTAGACATAACTGAGATAGAGAGGAGTTAGTTAAGCAGGAACCGATAAAGCGAGGGTAGTGTGCAACTGACCAATGATTATAGGGGGCGCAGCCGGTACGCAAAATATATGGAGCTTGGAGGATCAACCTTCCGCGCAAGAGTAAATCAACGGCAGCAGAGCCAGCTGAAGACTCCCTTTGGTCTACCATGACCGCCATCTTCGTCTTGCTCGCCAACTCTCTGCATCTGCTCCCGTTCGTACATGCCCATGTTCCTAACTTGGCCGTTAACATCCCTCTGGCCGCCGTTCGCAGTTCCATCGCCCGACGAATTCTTGCCAGCGGCCGCTTGTCCGTATAAGAACGATTCCGACCCGTTCAAATGGCCATTGCCGTTTGCAAGCAACTGGGGGTTGGGATTTGGAGAATGTCGGCCATAGGAGTTGTTGGCGTTGGCCGTCCGATAGCCAGTGGGGCTGGGTGCTGTCGCATACGGGTGGGGCGCCGTAAGTCCGGCACTGATGTCCCTCGCCTGTTGACTCGCCGTCTACTCTGAGGAGCAAGTGGTTGAACACTGTTGAGATCCCTCGAATTGGCGCGATCACCAGTAGGTGCTCGCCGATTGCTCTTGTGATGAGCAGGAGCAGGGCTCAATACAAGTTGGTTTGGCGTAGTGCCGTCGGGAACTTGTCTTGAACGACGGCCGTGTTCGCGGTCTCGTCGGGTTTCACGGTTGGGTGTAGGTGCTACGGAGGCAGATGTATGCTATGGAATCAAAGTTTGTCAGCAAGGTTATATGCATCTCGACAGATATAGACTAACGTTGCCTGCTTCCCAACCCTTGCCGCCGTTAAGCAGCATCCAGTCAAAGATTCCATCCTCTGGTTCGCCTAGAGTCTTCAACACCTTCGTGAAAAGCTCGCGAAGGAAATCATAGTCAGGAGTTTCTTCAAAGCCCAATTTGCGAACGTAGTTCATGTAAATTGTAAACTCCTCTGATGATGAGGTAAGATCATCAGTTGAGGTCTTGTGATAGATGGGATATAAGCTTACCAGGGAAACCTTCACATAACTCAGAGATGGGAGTAGTTTGTTTTTTCTCGCCAATTTTCTCGTACTTTTGCTTGTTGGTCGCCGCCCTTAGGCCTTGCCATGGAAGACCTCCTCTCAGGAAGTACATAAACACGTGGCCGAGCGATTCCAAGTCATCCCGTCGAGACTGTTCACGTCCAAGATGGGTGTTGATTGACATGTAACGGGCCGTCCCCGACAACGATTTGCGCTCACGGTAAGGGATGTGTACCTTAGTTTTGGGATCCCGGTAATGTTTCGCCATTCCAAAATCTATAGATAAAAACACGAGGCATTAATCCTCCGAACAGGGGTCGTCTCATGAATGTGCTAGACGCACCGATGATGTGTACGGTATTGGCATTCTTGTTTCCTGGGACACCAATGAGGAAGTTGTCTGGTTTGATATCACGATAAATTAGTGATTTGTCGTGAATCGCCTGTACCCGGGTCACCTATTAATGTGATTTGTTAGTATGTTGATAGACTCGAGATGTATGAAGTCCAGTCCGTGATCCGCAGCCATGCGGGGGGACCATGCAAGCAGAACAAGAGTAATGATAGTAAACGAACCATTTGCTTGGCAGCCATACATACTGTCTTGATGGTGAATTTTCGCCCGCACATATCGAAAAGGTCCTCCAGGTTAGGGCCTAGTAGGTCGATGACCAAAATATTATGGAGCCCTTCCTGTCCGAAATAGTACACTTGCGGTACCCCGGCTGTGCAACGGCGCAGATAGTAAATTAGAGGAAAATACAAGAAAGGATGGACCCACGCGTTCCATTAAGCGTCCTGTACGAGCGGAACTCGTCCCTTAACTGAGGAGCGTCCGACTTTCGAGGTTCCTGTTGGGCGCAGCATGAGCGGGGATGAAGTGGCGAAAAGGAGGGGATCGTACAAATTTTATTGCCACAGGCTGGTTGGTGGTGACTTTTACGCCTGTTGGGACGAAGTTAGATGTAAGTTCAATGCGTATGCAGCGTGCAGTGATCAGTCTGCACGAATTGACAGCAAGCTTGGTAGTGTGGGGAGGACAGGGGCAGGGCAACTTGAACAATAGTTTGGGAAGGTGGCGCTACACTGTGCATATGCAGTGGGCGCTGCGACGGCGTCGAAGCAGAGAATGGCGCCGAAAAGGCGAAGACAAGAAAGATACGAACCTTCAAAGACAACACCGAACGAGCCTTCGCCGATTTTCTTTCCCACCTTGTAGTGCCCGCCGACAATGCCATTGTTTGAGGAGACGGAGTGGGAGGGATGTGCGGAGGAGGAGGCTATGACATGAGGGGTGGACATTGTGAGATGAAAGGGGACGAAGGACGACCGGGCCTCTGAGGGACGGGGGCCAGCGAGAGAGTGATGAAGCGAGGGAAGCGGCGGAAGATTGTCCTGGCCAGCGGACTTTGATTTTCTCACATCCATATGGAATCTCGTTTTTGTCCTTGTCCTTGAAACATCCCACGCCGCCTCGTTGCACTTTCTTTTCATGTCCAAGAGGCGCCTATATTCCTCTCAAACCCTCCTTCCCGCAGGCCCTAACGCCGTCTTGCTCTTATTGTTGCGTTGGTTACTTGACCAGGTTTCTGCCAATGCCTGCTTCTGCGCACCGTCGCCATTCGTATATCCAAACCATGGCTCATGAGCCCTGCATCGCCACTGTTCCATGGAAATTAATCAGACCCACCTCAAAACAGAGTTGAATTCCTTTCTTTTGATATCCCTGGCCGCGTCGGCATCTCAGTCTGCATCCCTCCTCATAATTAAGAGACTGCTATGGAAACTCACTTGCCATTTGGAAATTCGATTTCGTGTTATTTCTAGCGTCCTCTCTCTACAGCCTGGCTCTCTCCAAAAGTGCAACTCTCTTCATCTTCTCCTGATTTCTACGCCTTCTTCACCCGAACCCACTACGCAAACCGGTGGTTGATCGGTCGGCCTTTTATTTTAGGCACCGAGCTGTCTCCGAACCTTGCATTCAACGATTATTAATTTGGCGAAATGAAGGACATGCATGGGCGTTAGTTATGTTGTCTTGACTTGCAACTAGCTGAGACCTCCGTCGATTTTTGCTGCCTATTGAAACCTGGTTCTTTGTGCCGCTCAAATCCTTGCTAAAGTGACAACCATGGACACGGTGCTATGCATCTCAAAACTTCTAGTATCCTCGAGGCTTCCTTGAGGCAACCACCTCGTCATAAAACACGATCAAGAGCTACCTATGCTGCTGGCTTCAGGGACTGATAAAATCAACCCTTGACTAATTTCTTTGTCAAGATCCTCCTTTAACGGCTTCAGTTCCAACATCCAGGCAGTCGCTTCTTGATTTGAAACACTCCTGCAAGAACACAAAGGCAAATCTACTTGGTTCTTGAATATATAATGTCAACTCGGTTTTTGCCCTTCATAGGCAGCGTGAGGCATCCGACTAATTGATACTGCCTCCCTCCCTCTCGCCACATGGTGCTGACTACCCGGTTCACAATTCGGCAGCCGCATAGCCTACTGTACCGAGATGAGTCTGCTTGTATTTCTGGCGATCACTGTTTACTGACCCTTTCTCATGGACTGCGGCCAGACGACATGCCTGGCGTCGACGCACTCGTTCACCTAACACGAGTAATCTGTCTATGATACGTGCCTTGTACATTACAAATGGTTAACCAGCCACAACATGAGGGCATCTATGTTAGTCTTGATATTTTTTATTTGCTCGAGTATCGAGCCCCTGGATGGCTGGCCGGACTGCCAACCTGCCGTGCTCTGTACAGGGCTCACAGGTTTGCTGTACCAACCAGTATCACTCCCGTTGCCAATCAAAGAAGAGCGTTTCGCCCCTTCAAAGCCGAAATTACAGGGTTTCTGTCTCGAACCACCAAACACCACAAAGGCTAATTTCAACGTATGCTGTGCCTCTTCGCGTCTTCTGTCTCTCGCGCACCCGCAACACGAACGTTCTAAGTTCCTTTCTTTCTGGCTCTTATCGCTGGAAAAAATTCCTATCAATAGATTAGATCACGCAGAATGCCAGGGTTTTCATTAAGTCTTTGCTTCTATCAGTACCGGGTGTTGCATCCTCGATGGCAGGGAAGGCAATCGATTGACCTCGCGGTGATAGGACTTGTACACGAGGATCAGGATCCACAACACGTGTGAACAGGTGAATCGCCCCAGATCGCCCCCCGTGCTCGCTTTATACCTTGCGCCTTGGGTAGACCAATTGATTGCTTGACATCCCGCGATACATTCCGAAAAGCAGTGCATGGTCAGAGCATGGTTTGACTGCGTGCGCAGTGCAGTACTTGATACACATATTGAATGTCGAAAGCGTTCCGGGCCACGCCCATGGAATGTTGCTCAAGCGTCTATTCTAGAGTATGAAAAATACGGATCTTTGAAATGTATACATACCTTCTGGTAGTCTACATACCACGATGTTGTAGGTTCTATGTTATGTCTGCCTAATTTGGAAGTATTTTCCTGTTCTGGCGGAGGTCAATCCAGTACAGTGCCATTGCGTCCACACGTGATAGCAGGTGTCAAACAGCGGGTCATAAAATATTAATGACACGTTCAAGTCGCATGGGCAAGAAGCGGATAGAATTCTCACTTGTAGATGTTTGCCTGGACGTCATGTTTTCAATATCAAACGAAATTTTTGGTTATGCTCGAATGCCATGCCATTGTCCATTGGTGAGTCTGACGCTCGTACTACTGTATACATCAGTGTCAAGGTCCATATCTCTAGCTAATTTAGAATCATTTCCCTTTACAAGTGGCAACGTCACAAATTATTTCTCTAGTCCTTAAAGAGTTGTACAAGTAGCAGTAGGTAATGGCCTACAAAAAAAGAGTCTGTATACAACAAAGTAAGTAAGTCCGAAAAGTACGTAAATTATACGAGATACAATAACTGTAGAAATTAAACCATTTTCTCAGCATCCAAGAATATGTTAGAGATGTAAATATTACGACTCACAACTTCCTGTCCAAGATTGCATTCGAAGAAGTACTATTAACAAGTCCCAGCGTTAGATCATTTGCATAATACCAAAACAGGGTGGACGGGGATTCTTTCGCCAGTGTTAGCCCATAAATTCAATTGCAGTGATACAATATAAAGGTAGCGCTTACCTCCGCCCGTGTTAGTCCATTGAGCTGATAATTAAAGTCGAACAGGTCACCGAGAGTAATAGGTGCGGGATAACGAGGTCCTCACCTGTCAATTGGTGTGTATCTTTATCATAACTCCAAATCGATGATTCTGACTTGTCGTTAGATGAGCTTCCAATGGCTTGCGGCTTTGATCCCGGAGGGGCTAAGAGGTATTAATCATTCCCGGTGAGCAAAGAAAGGAGTCAAGCAATGAAGAAGACCTAACGCACTTCGCTCTGTTTCGACGAGATAGTTCCGGGACGAGTCTCGGGGGAAGCTCTGTAAGAATGCATAAATCAGAGAAATTTATCAAATGTGTATGAGACCCACAATCTTCTCCATTGACCCCAAGAAAAGGGTGCTTCGTCCCTTTCTAACACGTTTCCAAAATAAATTGATAAGAAAATAAAAGGAATACATGACCATCAACTCACAATTGCAAGGCTAAAATGAACCGTGGAAGATGGCACGAAAGTAACGAAAGCTTATCTTGGTCGTTTTGTGCAAGTCCAAAAGATCTAATAGAATAAATATTAAGGGCTCGATGCCAATATCTGAAGGAATGCGGCGTTCTCTGACTGACCCCTTCTGGTCCATTTTGTTCGAAACAAATCCGATTGAAGTGTTGTCCATAGATCTGACCTCAATCATCCGAGTAGCACTTAGACTGTAGAGCGGCTTGAGATTGTTAAGACGCGAAGACAAAACAGTACTCACGATCGGGGAGATGGACTTGGGCTGGCGCTACTATGAATACCTAGAGATAGTTATTATTTCCTCAGTCGAATAGCTTTCTTTTCTGAGCATTGAAAAACATACCTCTCACACGAGTAGGATTGTATAAGGACCTTGGCTTTATAGGCCCCAAACCTGCTTGAAAACGAGCGGAATTGGTGAGGAGTTTAGCTTCATCGATCGCCGCGTGTTTGATCTTTCCTGTCCACGTCCAGGGCATAGCTGACGTGAACGTAACGGCAGACAGGATGAGTAGGATAGCGAAAAAGGGCTTCAAAGCATGAGTGACACCCAGCATCCCTCATAGACCAGCGTCGAAGCAGTATAACAGGAGGATTGCAAAAGGAAGGGAGGGGATTCTTCGACCTGTACTTGGTTATAAATAAGGTCGGAGTCGCAGGACAATAAAGACCTGCCTATTCTGACGTGGCAAAGACAAAGAAAGGAGGCCAACGTTGTGCTTGATGATGGATGTCACCGGTAGAATAACGTATGCCAAGCTATTGTTCCACTCCGTGGTTATTCTGGCCACTGGCGTCGTCAGTCCGACGCTGGAACATCGTTCAACTTATATAGGCTCTGTCAGCAGAAAAATTCTGGTCCCTTCATCGGCATGCTCTCACCGTACAATTGAATACTGGCCCGCGAGTATCGCCTGCGCCATGGCGTGCCCTGATGTTTTCTCATTCCAAACTTATTGTTATCATGGTCTCTTCTGTCGGCTTGTAATCTTTACCCCTTATAAAGTGACAATCATCCGTCGATAACAACTTGGGGCCAAATAGGTCAGGATGCCACTCACATCGGTCCATGGGTAATCCACCCTAAGTAGTCCATGGTGCACCATACTGCACATTGGGTGCACACACATCGGAAGCCAGGAAGCCGCGAAGGCCCTTGGGCTTGATCTTAATTTGGACGGTTTAAATTTAGATTTAGATTTAAATTCAGTGTATGCGAACTGTCACGGCACGTGTACATATGTGACGGGCCAAACGCGCTTCCAACTCGAAATGCTGCATTCGTTTTCAACTTCTTCACTCAGTGCCTAGCTGTGAGAGCATTTTCGAAGAGGAAACTATCGACTTTCGCGAAGCTCCAAGAAGCAATTATGTCCCTCAATGATTCTTCTTCGCCCCAATCCGACTCAGGAGCCTCAGTCATACTGCAGGCCTACTATCCTTGCGTGAATGACTTGTATACCTACCTGAAGGGCTCTCTCGAATTACCCACGAGGACAGAATTAGAGCCCACTGTAGTCGCTCTCTGTACAGACAACGACAGCAAAGCATATATCGATCTTCTGAAAACATCATATGTCGCTACCAAAGAAGACAAAAGAAAGACCTTTCGATACCATCACCCAATGCTCGATATGCGGGAGGTGAATGATCTATCTTTATACGCTTGTATATATTCCTCAACGCTTCGAAGATTATCGACCAGGCCCAAGAGCGACTGTTCAGAAACAAACGTCCCCAAAACATCATTACTTCTGGTTATCGCCTGGTGAGTTAGAGTTCCTTGTAGCTTGTCCAGGTCAAACTTAATGGAGTCGAAATTAGGCATCCCATGTTGGCAATTATGGCAGAGCCGGGATGGCAAGATGGGAATTACGAACTACTTCTTGAATACGACCATTACAGCATTTCATGCGCTAGAATGGGAGATCTTGTTGCATCGGTAAGCTCCCCATCTTGATTTCTTTTCGCTAATAGCTATACATGATACTCGTAGAATTGGGGAAGATGCCATGCTCCACCTCTTAACAGAAACTTCGATATTTACCTCTCTACCGAATGGTTGTCTGTGCCAAATTTCAGGAGAGCCCATGATTTACATGATGCCAAAGGCCAAGGACACAACAAAACACTCTAATTTATCTAAACTGAAACGAGTTCGAACTCTTGTTGAAGATGATAACGAGGATCGACCAAAAAAGCGCCAAAGATTCGACAAATTAAGGACGGCTAAACATCGCAAACCTAATGACGTTGGCATAAGGTATGTTGGCATATTTTCTGATTGGTGGTCTATACTGAATGTCATAGTCATTCCCCTGCTGATATATCCTTTGCGCGAGTTCGATTATTCTATTCAAAGCCGAACTTCATACCTCATTCAAACCATATGATTGTCGGACTACCTTTGAGACGTGCGTACACTCTGTACCACTTGTTCCCTTATTCTCACCAATTTTCAGATGTATTCAACCGACTGTATCCGTCGTATCAACAAAAAAATGCCATGGAAGTAGAAGACGCGCGAAAGAAAGCCGAAAATGTTCGTCATGTCTCTAAGTATATCTTCGCACGCCAGTATGGTTTGAATACACCGTTTTCCTTGACAACTACGAAAGGTTCATACAGCTTGGGAGACTATTTGGACAGGGAACTTG
Source organism: Pholiota molesta (assembly GCA_014925825.1). Classification (NCBI taxonomy): domain Eukaryota; kingdom Fungi; phylum Basidiomycota; class Agaricomycetes; order Agaricales; family Strophariaceae; genus Pholiota; species Pholiota molesta. Next base: position 62,656 of record JACGCK010000172.1, on the reverse strand, counting down.
AAATTAAGGTTTACTTCTATCCGCTCGTTCTCAGTCCTTTGTTGAAGTCTTGAATATTTGCCAGGGGGCAGGATCTGTCAAGACCCCAAAACGTTTGAAGCAGGTTTTACCCCTTCTTGAAAAGCTGCTACGACGACATTGCAAATGTGGATATATACCGCTAAGAGATAGAGCATGTCCGTCGAAGGTGTGTACTGTAATCAAACCATATATTTAACTTGAAATCAAAGGAAATGTTTTCTCAAAAGATCAGTAAAAAGAATGTCGACAGCAGCATCATTCTCGTGAGCTCCATCCGACCAATTCATTATCAACCACATTCAATATTCTTGATAGGAGTTGATGTCTGAGACGTCCGCACAATTGCGCTCGCAGATCTCTCTGGGCGCTGGAAATATATCTCTCGACTCGGATGGTAACCCCATCCCTGCTATCGGCCTTACTCAAGCGCGAAAACATGCAAAAGAAAAACCCCGATTCATCGAGTTTGCGTGTAGCCATATAGAGGTAAATAAAGTCTTCTGAGCCCTTGGTCGCATTTTTATGAAACTGTATGATTGCAAAGGTGTTACGATATGTCGCCCTTGTTACCATGGCCATTATTCCTAAATCGTTCTGGGGCTCTAAAACCAATCTTAAACTTGTTCTCGGATGTAAGTTTACATTATTTATGAGTGAATCATTACTAACGCATTTGCAGATGTCAAGCAATTCATCCGTTGCACGCGGTATGAGACTCTAACTCTCCATACAATCTTGCAAAATTTTAGCACTTCGGCTTGCGACTGGCTGGCTTCGGCAAGCGTTGGTGCCCAACAACAGCACAGAGTCTCTGTATCTGATGCTCTCAAACGTCGAGAATTGCTTGAAGACTTCTTATTTTGGTATTTTGATTCTTTTGTATTACCGTTGTTGAAGGTACGCCCCTAGTTTTCAGTAACGCTTGCTAACTAACAATGTATTTGGTCAGACAACATTTTATATTACAGAATCTTCTGCTTTTCGCAACCAAGTGCTGTACTTCAGGCATGACGACTGGACGACCCTATGTGCACCCCTCATTCAACGCCTAACTGCAGTAACCTTTGAGAAGTTGACTGATGTAAGTTTTTCTATCGAGTACACGAGTTTACCCTTCGTAATCTATATACAGGCCGATGCAGCAGAGATCCTGCGACAGCGAAAACTTGGATTCTCCTTTGTTCGATTATTGCCGAAAGACACCGGTGTCCGACCTATCGTTAATCTTCGGAGGCGGAAAACCATGAATCGAGTATGTATAGTATTTGTTCAATCTGACCATTCCAAGATTATGTTCCGACACTTCTATAGGGATCATTTATTACTGGGCAATCGATAAACCAAGTTCTTCAGGCCGCATTCAGCATCCTGACGTATGAACGTGTAAGCCATCTCATCTATCTACATCCCGAACATATCTTTGACCACCTTTTTTCATGACCAGACCAATCAACCTCAGCTTCTTGGAGCTTCGGCGCTTAGTCCGGACGATATATATCGCAAATTGAAGAAGTTCAAGGCTGCACTTCCGCGAGATATCAACGGTGCATTGTATGTATTCTCTGGAATGTATGCCCATGAATTTTCTGCTTATAAACGTCGAAGACCGAAACTATATTTCGTCAAGGTAGATGTCCAAGCGTGTTTCGACACGATTGATCAAACGAAATTGCTGCAAATTCTGCGTCAGCTTCTATCAGAGGTAACGTGTGCGGAATAATTTCTTTATACATTCGCTGAAAGGGCTATTTAGGACATTTACATGATGCAAAGGTACGGTCAAATTAGCGTAATGTTGGACAAAACAAGGCGCACTTATGTAAAGAAAGCAGTTCCTGAAGGTGAACATTGTATGCATATTTGATATTTCGACACTAACACCTCAACTTCTACTTAGACGATCACCCTCATTTCCTCCGCCACGCAGCTGATTTGGCCAGTGTCCTCCGAAATACTATATTTGTGGACCAGGTCCGCTCGATCTATGTTAATTGAGTGGTGGCTAATCTTCTTTAGGTTGTATACCCATTGTCGAAGAAGCAACAGGTTCTTGAACTTTTGGAAGAGCATATCACAGAAAATATTGTAAAGGTATTTGGTATCCATTTTCTCAACCTCGAGCCCTTCATTACTATTACCTCGATTGTAGATTGGCCCTAATTATTACCGCCAAACAGTCGGCATTCCTCAAGGATCTGTACTGTCGTCCATCCTTTGCTCTTTCTTTTATGGCGATCTTGAAAAAAAGTTTCCCAAGTTCATGGACAATCCTCACAGCGTACCGTATCATCTCTTGTATACGCATTTCTTATGTTGCTTACATGGTCCATTCAGACACTATTACGAGTTATCGACGACTATTTGTTCATAACAACTAGCCGTAATCTGGCTACTGAATTCTTGGATATGATGAATAAAGGTTTGCTTCCTTTTCATGTAACTCACCTCCCGTTCGATGTCTGGGTTTTAATTTTTGTTTTTTGTCTATAGGCCACCCGGAATATGGATGCTTTATTTCTCTAGAAAAGACCTTGACTAACTTTGACTACCGCGATCAAGTTCAGAATACTGTCGCACCCAATCAACGAAGTAAGCTAAATGATATTCATGACTCGATTCTTGCTATTAACCCTTCAATCAGCGTTTCCTTGGTGTGGATATTCCATTAACATGCGAGACTTGTCAGTGACCGTGGATTATAACCGGTATCTTGGGAGCGGTAAGGTTATATGTTGTACCTAATCATCTCCTCTGATCGACAATAGGTATAAGTAATACGATGACCATTGATCGAGGTCGGAGACCTGGTGCAGCTTTCAATTACAAAATACTTCAGTGAGTGAAGACACATTCTCTTTATTTTATACCGATAAACGATGTTGTAGGTTGGCAAAGGCGAAGAGTCATGTCATTTTCTCTGACAGAGAATTGAATACCGAACATGTCGTATATCTCAACATATACCAGAATCTTCTGCTGACAGCAGTTAAAATGCACGAGTATCTCCGTAACTGGGGCGTGGGTGGAAAACGAAATATCGCCTTCTTGCGCAGTACGTCCCACGTTGCTCACTTTAATAGTTGACCGAGCATGCCACTCTATAGATGTCATCGAGAGAACAATCCTATATAATTATACGACGACGCATGGACAGGCTCGCCGGAAAGGTACCCAGAAGGTCGAAGGAGGCTCTGACATTCGCAAGGAAGCTGTGATGTGGTACGACGCTGCGCCCATTTATATATGCCATCCATGCAAGTCTGATCATAATAATGACATGTCCAGGCTCGGGAATCACGCTTTCTATCATATCCTAAGCCGGAAGCCTTTTCACTACAAACCTTTGCTGACATGGCTTCAGTTCGAGCTGCGGCGATTAAAATCCAGATTATACCATCGACGGTTCAAGGGCTTGGTAAAGGAAGGCCAGGCGGTGTTCCTCAAGATCTCAAGCAGAGGCGCTGGGTCCAAGATTCGTAGCCAGTAGAGCAACAGTACAGAGACGATTTTTGCGAAATTTTGATCAGATTTTGTCAAATAATTACGTCAGCACGTGCTTCATTGTGTGCTCTTCGGTGTATTAGAGCCCGAAAGCGACGTGTGGGCTGCACTGGCGATATCAGGGACTTGGTCGACGCCAAATACATTATACAAGGAAGAAACTCAAAAAACCATTTGATTATGAATCGGATGCCACACACGATCACGCCCATCCACTGCACACGATTTCTCAGCAGCTTTCGGAATTCCATAAATATTCATCACAGTCTCCATAACATCCTCTCTACTACAACCACACATACCCAGCATCTAACGCGATATTCAACAATGTCTGAAAGCGGATTCTACTCCTTGAAAGCTGAGCTGCCGGGAAAGAAGGTCTTCGACTTCGCCGATCTTAAGGGAAAGCCCGTCCTCATTGTAAACGTTGCTTCGAAATGGTGAGCACCTCCTACCGCCCATGGTGAACGGTATTAACCTTTACATCCATCCGCAGTGGATTCACACCGCAGTACAAGGGTACGAACGTCCGTTGATATTGCAAGTGGACAAGTTGAACGCGTTTCGCTTTTAATCTAGGGCTTCAAGCTCTGTACGACAAATACAAAGGCCAAGGTCTTGAAATCCTGGGTTTCCCTTGCAACCAAGTGTGTTTTTCTGCGGTTGACTGTATTCGACTTGTATACTAAGAGCGTCTATCTTATCTTATTTAGTTTGGTGGACAAGAGCCTGCAGACGATGAAGGCATTGCCGAGTTCTGCACTCTTAACCATGGAGTAACCTTTCCCCTTATGAAGAAATCTGACGTGAATGGCGACAACACGAATGAGGTTTACAAGTGGCTTAAGAACGAGAAATCTGGACTGTTGGGACTCACTCGCATCAAGGTGCTGTCGTAATTGTCCTTAAATCGTCAAGCCCTTGTACTGACTACTAGAATGGCTTGGTTGTTACATAGTGGAACTTTGAGAAATTCCTTGTCGATAAGAATGGAAACGTTGTGCAACGATGGGCTTCTACGACAACGCCTGAAGCAATTGATGCTGAGATTGCGAAGATTATTTGACTCTCTGGATCGAAGTTATGAATCACCATGACAGGAGGTTGCCAATTTTAAAGGAGGATATTGTGTATGTATGAGTACAAATGGATGGCATAGTTATAATTAAATATATTTCATTCCCGTAACAAGAGAAGCAATCTTCGTCTTTAGCCAATGTTCTGTACTTTACATGCATCACTTTGGTATAGTGAAATTCCTTGAATCAACTTCATCAACTTCAACCGAGGATAGGAACCCAGAATCCAAACATTGTGAGCCACCAGCAGCGGTATAAAACATCCCAACCCTCTTCCTTAACAATTCTCTTGAAGCAGTCCCTGAAACCAAGATAAGGATGTTGTTCAGTGGTCAAGCTATTCAACGCAATTGATCAGCAAATGTGAGAGAAGTCAGTAGTGATTAAACCATACTGAAGATACGAAGGCGCTGCGACGATGCCCGTATCGACGAGTTTGTCTGTGTCCCTTTCCTCTACCGACTCTGCGTTCGGTGGTCCATGTACTGGCTGTACCGCCAATCTCGTTAGAATGACATGAACTGGTGTCCAAATCAGGGTGGCGGCGATCACCAACCCCACATGTATGCCAACCCGCATCCAGCTATACCAATTGGGCTGCATAAGATACTTATACCATAAACCTTCATCGCCCGGAGGTGTATAGAAAGGGGACTCCATCCTCCTCATGTTCCCTTCATATAGTGGGATGTGGATGTATTTGGTGAATACCAAGTTGAGGAAGAATGGCAAAACGAGTCCGCAATATTGAAGGAGCTTGAATGGGTGACTGCGTTCGTAATCCGTAAAGGTGAGATGGAACATCTTTTTGGGCTCAGCTAGTCTAAATTTATGAGGAGAGACAATGAGCCTGTGGGTGAAAAAAGGCGTTAATAGGGAGATATCAAAGCATTCAGGGCAATTGAAAGTACCTGTAAGCCGCAATGAGGTAATAAATGTAAAGTATGTATATTAAAGGGCAGGATTGTATATTTATCTTCCACGAACGGTAGAAAGGTGGGGGATATATAGAAGCGTATGATAGCCATGCTTAGGAGTAAGTGCGGAACTAAAATTGAAAGTTAATACGACGAGGAATTTCCGAGTTAAGATACAGACGATATCCTTGCAGAAGACCTTCAAAATGCTAAGGACAAAGTGGTAAGCAAATCATGTGAATGTCTCCCGAGTAAAATAGTAAATACGCACCTCATGTCTCCAGACACTTGTGAAGACGCCCCAGAAAGTGGGTGGTGGGTTTTGGACATCGCGTGCACTTGCATCGCCGCTGAGTTTAGCATCGCTTCCACCCTCAAGATCTGGAACAGGCTCTCGGGAGACAGCCAAATCCTTTACCCCGACGGTCGAGAGGGACGGTGTTAACTGCTCTTTAATAGACAAAGGGTAGTAAGTGGCTCTATATCTCACTACCGTTCCTATCACTGGAATGGGGAAAAGGGGAAAAAGAACGTAGAACATAAAGAAGGGGTCAAGGAAAGAGCGAAATGCACAAATGAAAGGAAAAACCGAGTTGAACTTGAGAAGGGCGATGACGGGAGTACTACACCAAGCTCATCGCACGGCATTTGCGGCATTGCAAAACGAGGCAATCACCGATCGATCGATCTCAACCAGTGATCCAGGAGATTGGTCCGATTGCATCATCACATTACGGCGCTTATCTGAGGTGGGTGTATTTTTGGAGATCAAGTACAAAGCGATAGATAAATAAGAGACGCGATAGAATAAAACGATTAAGAAGAGTCTACGAAAATGGTCTGGAAGTAACGCTTTATTCCCTCAACCTTTCCCAATCGTGCCCCAATAACGCCGTCCGGTCGAATAATGAATATTGCAGATGTATCGTCAGGACCAGTATACGCAGCATGAGCGTGACCATCCCTGTCCTCGACAACGGTAGCCTTAGACTGGTCACTGACGATTGCCCCCTTCGCTTGTGTGATAACCACAGATTGGACCAGATCTCCAGGCCAAGTCTGCAGAACCTGAAGAACCGTTTGGTAGTCGATTTTAGCCGCGAATACGAGCACAGTGTGTCGCCCAGGGCTGAATAGCTTGAACAAACGAGTTTCCGGACCTACTCCGTCAGAATAATCTCCGAGCTTCATCATCCCCGAGGCATCTGGAGCGCGGTCACCCGCCCGAACCGCCCCATTACCAACATCATATGTTGACTGCAGGGCGCCTTGCGCTCCCTCACGCTTCTTCTCCAAGTCGTCATCAATAACGATAGAGCTCCATCGATAGTTCACCCCAAGCTGCTTGATATTGCCTGACCTATTCCAAGCTTCTTCATCTTGAGTATTTGCAATCGCTTTTTTCAAGAGCGCCGTGGAGATCTTGAGCATCTGGGCCACGACAGGGACGCGCTCTTCATTATACGTGTCCAAAAGAGACGGGGAAGAAAGACCTTTCGCAACGAGAGCTAGTTTCCATCCTAGGTTGAAAGAATCTTGGACGCTGGTGTTCATTCCCTAACATAGATAATAAGTATCCATTCGAAAATCTGAGGTGATATCTGACTTGACCACCAGCCGGGCTATGGATATGACCGGCGTCTCCAGTAAGAAAGACTCTTCCTTTCTGAAATGTCTCGGTCATTCGGACATTGACTCTGTAGAGGAGGTTTTTAAGTCTAGAATTATTGCAAAAGTGGACATCGAAAATGTTTCTACCTGTATGGCGACAACCAACTGAACTCTCCGATCTTGACGTCTTCTCTGTGCCCTATGTGTTTCTTGATAGCATCGCGCATGGACTCATCATTTGCGCATAAGTCTTCCGGATTTTCCAGTTTGTTTCCTCCAATGAAGAAGTTAAAAACTCCTTCATTTTCAGTACCACGAATAACAGTCCTGTCAAGGCAACCCGTGTTAGAAACAATAACGATGATCTAGATATCAATTCCCCTACATGGTGTCTGCCATATCTCCCCATATATGGAATCTCTAAGAATATTCAAGGCTACAGTCAGCACAATGATAAAACAACATATTGAGGCGCCTGGCGTACATCATGTGCAAGTCCTTCCATCATAGCGTCTCCCACAACGAATCTTTCTGTAGTAGTTTCGCCAAGAAGCTTCAATCCGAGCAGCTTTCTTACAACACCCTTCGCACCATCAGCGCCGATGACCCATTCGTACGATGCTTCTTCTGTGACTAGTTCATTGTTGCTGGCAGTGTTGTGCTTGAGGAGGGTTACTTTAACGTTGTCGTCAAACTGCTCCAAATGCTGAAGCTCGACACCCAGCTCGACCTCACATCCGGATTTTGCGAGCTCAGCACGCAAAATTTTATCTAGATTATCTTGGCCCAGGAGGTTAATATTATTCTGAGAGAGAAATCAGATGGTTCCCAAAGATTGAATTTTAAAAAATTGGACCCACATAGGGAACGGAAGGAGTTGGCTCTTCTCTCGGCGCTGGTACAAACTCCTTCAAGGTCTCGACACCTTCGGGCATCTTGTACATTTTCAACACCACAGTCCTAGTGAGTGCGCGCGAGGCAACCTCGTCATATATTCCTAGCGCCTCGAATAACTCGAGCGTGCGAGGCTAATAAGAAAGGAAGCAGGTCACAAATATGGCGTAAATTGGGTCAGAGATATTTCAAGGTGGTGCCAGTGACATACCATAATTCCGGCCCCGCGCTGGCCTTTCCTTTTCTCCGTGCTCTTTTCAATGACGCGCACAGGGACTCCATTGCGGCGCAAGGTCAACGCCAGGATAAGTCCAGATGGACCACTGCCTACCTGCAAGCATTCAAAATTCAATCATCTTCACCTACTTATTAGAATTGGAAGAGAAAGTCCCCACGATTAATATTCTGGGCTGTTGGATGGGAGCCATTTCGATGTGTAGATAGATTTCCAGATAAGTAGGTGTATTGAGGATGGTAAGTCACTAAGTGAGTAAAACGCTTGAAGCTCGTTTATACGTATCCGAACTTCTCTTCTAGACCCTTGCTACACGCTTGTCCGTATGCATTCGGGAATCGGCTGTACTTGACTGTAAGCTTGAGTCATATAGATAACAGCATACAGAGTCATACACGTACGGCGACCATTACGCCAGGAAGCTTCGTATATCGCACGATGTCGGGAGTTGGTCGGAACGCGTCGGATGTGCCGATATTTTAGAAGCGCTGCAGGAAAGTGCTTGGTCAGTTATCTGATAATAATCAGAGTCTTTTAGTCCTATATTAGAGCTTCAGACCCCTGAAAGCAATGTTCACAGATTACCATGCTATAAAAGCTAAGCAAAATATTTGCTTATGTGTAGTCATTTCCTCGTACACGGAATAAAAAGTATATAGATCGATTGTCATCTATTATTTGGTCTGTTTTGAGAGACTAATAAAAAGCCACAAATTGGATGCTTTCGAATTTCGAATTTCGGGATCTTATGATCACACGAAGTAACGAAAGGCCGTAGGCACGGATCCTATCCTCGACCGATCCATTTCCCAACATTATGGCACTATATGATAAAGATAAGTACAGTATATATCAGTATGACTAGAAGGACTGGGAAATTCTATTTAATCTCAATTCTAGGCTTCCACACCTAGGAAGGGCGTTGGTCTCGATTGATGCCGGCCAACCAAATTGTAATAATTTCTTTAGCGCCGTCGTCAAATTGTTTTATTCAAACTCTCAATGCCACAAACAAGAGGACGCCGGACGAACTTAGAAGTCAAGTTGAATTTTATGTACACCTGAAGCATGAGATCATATGTGGGCGCTAAACGGAGCAACTCTACCCGGACTGCGGTAGACACAATTGTTTCAATCAAGGACGACATCCAACTACCAGGAGATATTTGGGATTGGATTGAAATACAAATACAACACGAATTACAGTAAATAAATCAGTTCGTATCATCCGTAAGAGCATACAAAAGTACCATGATTAAGCTAGACCAATTAGATCAAAGAAAGAAAGAAAGTCCTGAAAACTCTTGTAGAAGATATAGATGAACTCAAAATAGATCCAACCGCAAATTGTCCTGGTCCATGTCCGTGAGCTTTTGAATTCGCCCCGTTTAATTCTTCCAAAATCCATTGTGCTTGTTCGCTGACTTCCCCGCTAATTGTGCCAACCTGATCTCCCGCTCCCTATTATCCACGGCGAGCGTCTTCCTTAGGGCATCTACTTCCGCTGCTTTGTCTTGCATACGGGCTGTAGCCTCCAGAGCATTCGCGCGGAGCATCTCGAGTGTCTCGCTTTCTGCGTTAAGCTCCGCGCCGGCCTTCTCGAAGCTCCTCTTCGCGTCCAGGTATAATGCTTCCTTCTTTTTGAATGTACTTAGGAGTTTCGAGTGGTTTGCCTGGACATGGGCTTCGTTCTGCAGACGTGGAAGTGAACTGACATTCATGAGAGGGAGATAATTTGGAAAAACACACTTTGACAGCGTTGCGCTGAATCTTCTGTAAATCCTCGAGCTCGTTGATCATGATAGTCAGCGACTGCATTTCCGTCTTTCCCTCTTCTTTTATGATTTTGGAAAGGCGCTTGGCATTTTTAGCTACAACGAAGTCATTAGATCTCTGAGGGGTTCAAGGTGAGAACAACACAATCTCACATTCTTCTTTCGCGACCTTCGCCTTCTGTTTGGGCGACAAATGCTCGTGGGCCTCTACAGCTCGCGCTCGGAGAGCTTCATCCTCTTCTACGGTAGCCATTGGGCCAGTAGCCCCTGCCCCATTGTCAAACGCTGAACCGGCCAACGGACGACCGTCGACCGTGGTATGTTCACTGCGTCTCGTCGAGGAAGACCGGCCCAACGCTTGGTCTTTGTTGGACGGCGTGGCATTGGCAGTGGTGTGTGCGCGTTGGACAACAGCGCCCCCAGTGGCGAATTCACCTTCGGTCTGGACGGGAAGGTCCTCCGGGTGGGATTGGAATGAGGACAATTGTCTATTCTGGTCATCTAGGCTTGGCTGTAGAACTGAAACTGGTGCAGTACTCTCGGCGGGAAGCCATCCCTCGGATCCATTGGGATGTTCCACAATACTCTTGCTTTGTTCTTCAGGAGTGAAGGCGGCTTTGTTTTGTACTGAGGCAGGAGCATTCAAGTCATACCAGGGACCGAGGGCTTGGGCAGAGGGGAGGATTTCTGGAGAGGACGACATTATATTGTCTGAGATGGTGGTGGGAGCGTCAAAGTAGATGGAGCGGTCACTATTGGGTGAATGGGAGGCGAGCATGGAACTGAATAATGTGCATTTTGTTAGATGTCTACGATGCAGCTATTATAGGCACATCCGTCCTACGTTGAGGTGTGACGTCATCCTCGCCTTCTCCGCTCTCCGGCTCGTCCGCAGACCCAGACGCATCGTCTTCAGAGCTCTCTTCCTCTTCTGATTCCTCCTCTCCTTCTGATTCCTCTGCTTCCGATTGCTCGCCTGTTTCTTCTGCATCGGCATAAAACGAATCCAAGTCTGTCCATGGTCCATTCGTCGCCCCATTTCTCGAATTTGGTCGTGAGACTCCCGTCGGCGTCAATACGATGGGGGGTGAGGCTATCCCTTTTTGCCCACGTATAGGCCCAGAGGATGAAATGGCAGTAGGCGCCGGTGGAGCAGGCGGCGCGTCATCCTCAGAGTCTCGAAGCGAGCCTTCAACTCCCCGCTCTAGCCAGTCCGGTAACATTCTGTCCATCATCATGGAGCGTCCTGTCACCCGACCTAGAGATCCCAACTGCACTTTTGCATCATCTATCGTCATTGTCAAATGAAGTTCAGGTGATAGAATCCTCCACTTACCTAAAAAGCTTGTCTCCTCCACGTCTGTCCCTGCTTTGCCATCGAATAGGACTAGCTTAACTTGCTCCTTTCGCAGCACAACACCACCTCGGTCTTCCGTCGGTTGTCCATTGACTTGGAATCCCACTCCCCCAAGCAGCGAAGCTAGCATCCTGCCCCTGTCTCGCACATCATAATTCGTATCGTACCTCGCCAATGAGAAAATGTATTGGCACAATAGGCTAATTGTGCGATCCGTCGGAGACAACACGAACAGTTTGGACGCCAAAGTCACTGTTTGTAGTTTCACCAACGAAGCCTCCGTCCCAAAAGATTTGGCCAACTTGCGAAGCACATCTGGAGCCCAGTCAGCTATGCCTTCTGGGCCAAAGGCATTGCCTTTCTCCTCAGTTCCACCATACTGGCCTACGAGCCATACCACACATGCGCGTGCTTGTGCATGTTTGATATCATCTATCCGTCGTGCAAGGTGTGCAATGATCGATAGGGGGGACTGTGATGACGAAGCTCTCCCAGAAATTTGCCCTGAGAGCTGAGTTTGTACGAGGTACTTGAGTACCATGACCGCACTGCTCACGACCGTATCTATTAAGCATGTTAATTATCTGCAAAAATAACGACGAGAGATTGCGACATACCATACCGACTTTTGATCATGTTTATGAGCGCCGTCAGACACATTTGTATTGACTCCGGTACACGCGCCGAACACACACCAAGGGCACGTATTGACTCAGAAACGACACTATCATCTGTATCGTCTGCGTATTCCTGAGATAAATTTAAATCAGCGAAACAAGACTCATGCATGCACACAAAACATATATACATGACATATGCTCCTCACTGGGAAAATAAAATAAAACTGTAGTACTTACAATAAACTCCCTCATAATCGCATTCCAATTATCCACCGTGAGCACATGAAGGAGCAAGCGTATCTTGTCTTTCTTCACCTGTGTGAGGTCATCGGTGCGGACGAGGAATCGAGCATAAAAAGGTGCAAAGAGATGTGGCACGTCCTTCGTGACGATCAGCAAGTCCGCCAGAACGATCCTTTCTACCTCTTTGGAGACGGTGAGGAGACGTAGAAGGGGGCCCACGAATTTGGGCCAATATGAGGGGGGCGCGCCATAAAAGAAGACTTTGGTGGCAGCCAAGACCACCTATCAAATAAGCAATTAGATAAGTAAGTTCTTCAAAACAGTATCTGAATTACTGAACGACATGAACACTCACTGCGGGGTTCCGACTCTGGAACACAGGCTCTACAGAGTCCAAAAGGAGCTTCAAGTCTTTATCAAGCTCTTCCTCTTCCTCCCTCGTCTCTCCGCCATTTTCCTGACCATCCACCCGTGGCCTCATCAGCATTGTCCGAACATACCTCAACAACAACCCCATTAGTTCTACCTGGCCCCACTCATCCAAGTCAACAATTATTCGGCATAAACGTCGGTAATGTGGGTGCAGTAGATCAAGACGCGTCGGACAAATGGCCTGAAATGCAACAGCGACACTCCCGAGTGATAAGGGAGAGCGATCGCGCAGCAGGATAGTGCTGAGGATCTGAATGAGGGCAGGGAGGTGGGTAGAATCCAACCTGAATCAGGAACGACCGGATGAAGAGAAGGTAAGCTGATTAGCACCCTTTATGCGAGAGATCAAGATGTAGCAACCAGCACATACTCATAACACTTTGGCACCGCCAGTGCGGCTGCCTTGCGCACATATGGACTTGGATCCGCAGCACATTTACGGATTGCCAGCACAACGATACTGCCAATCATCGGCACCTTTATTCCGCTCAGCACGCGCAAGGCCATTGCACGGATGAGGGGATTGGCATCTGCCAAATCCTTCTGGAAGGTATTGATGGAGAGCAGCGCTAGATCGGGCTCCTGCTCAGCATATCGCAAGAGGTAGATGTAGACGAGTTTGCGAATCTCGAGATTGGGAGAGGCAACGTTTTTGACGACTTGGGCGAAGTATTCGGAAGCGTTGCGGCCTTTTGAGATGAGCTGAATTAAGAGGCGCGTTAGTTTGCTTTTTGGCACAGGATAGACTAAAAGAGAGCAATTTCCAACTTTCTGCCTCCATAGGCGCATATGCAAGATCTTTCCAGAGTGCATACGAATCGGAAAAAGATACCAAACTCACAGCAACCAACCTCTTCATAGCATCCAATTTCTCCCTATCGCTACTTGAATCCAACTGCTTCCTGATATTTGCCAGTGTCTTCTCATCACCCAGGCCGCCTGCATCAAGGTATCCAGCACCTGTCCCTAGTCCAATTGCCAGATCACGAGTACGCTCCGAGAACGTCTCCTGCAGCCGCATCCCTAGCCGCGTCGCATTCTCTGAGAGCGTGTTGAGGTATTGCTGGCTTGCCATGTTTGGTCTTTAGGAGTAGATACGTCTGAACGGCGCGAGCATATATTGGTGTTGATGTAGTGTGTGGTGACTGTAATGAATGTGGGATGCAGCTTCGCGTTACTTGGTGTACAGTAGACAGTAGAAAGGGGAGAGAGATGATTACGTCATAAACCTTTTCCTGTTTCTGGTTCGGGTCAGGGTTGTCCACAAAGGTGGAAGCCGCTGTCCAATGCAAGTCCAATGGGTTTATGTATGAAAAATCTGCAGATAGGTAGATTCCAGTGGCAATTCAAATGTTCACCGATAATAGAGTATATACACAGTGAACTATTGTATATCGCCCAGATATCTTTTCTGTTGTTTAATTAAGAATATTTAAAAAGGACGAGATGTAATTTTAGAGTAGAAAAAGGTGCGCAAGATCCTAAAAACAAAGCATCACGACTTCCGTTTCTTGAATATCTACTCCGCTCGCGACATCCACGGTCGTAACTTGAAGATTGCCACTGACTCTGGCGTCACTTGTCTCATATGTTTGCCCACCCCATGTCAGTCCTGTAGTATCATCTGCATGTCTGTCGTCCAAAATCACATCGTTAGACAAATGAAGTAGAATCTATAAACGAACAAGAAACGTACGGTACAAACAACCGTTTGACTGTCATAGTTGTGGGAGAACTGTTGTCTGAGAAGGTTATATCGACATGGGTACTTGTCCTGGAAGTTGTCGTCGTAGTGAAGAAGGCCAGTGAGTTGATCAAGATCACTCGAGCGAGAGTTTTGCCTTCGTAAAACGCGAATCCAGAAATCCGCGTGTCGTTGATGCTGAGTTCTATCACACGCGTATTACCACTGTCGCCGATGGCTTCTCCTGCAATTATTGCGGCATAATACTGCGGCTGAACGTGAGGGGGTTGAGGTGTGGAAAGAGTCGTTCCATCCAGAGTGGAGCGAGTGAGTGTAATGGGTTGAATCTATTATGCATATTGGAAATGATTACAAACAAGTTCGATGGAATCAAGAAAGGTAGACATACCAAGTTGTACTTGTAGCCAATTCCATCATGAAAGAAGACTCTTTGGATTCCCAATTGCGATCTAATTGGGTGGTTAATTTCCGGGCAACATAGATAAGATAGTGGATGACTTACGCAAAAAGTGAATAGTCCAAGGTCCATAATGCAGCTCCTCCTGTGTTACTGACTCCAGGCGCACCCTTAGTAGAACGTTGAGTAAAGATTCGATCGTCGATCCATACAATCCTAATCACTTACATGACAAGAATAGCTATTTGTCTCGCCAAGAACGAAGTCTAGCCCTTTTGCTTGAGTAGCAGCGATATCCGGTGAAAATTGAGTCAAGTTGCTTCGAATGGTACTTTTCGTCATTAAATCTTGTAACAAGCCGCCACTTCCAGAACAGAACGAGCCACTGTAATGATGCTCCGATATGCTGCAAAAGTGACCGATACTATTAGCATCGCAGAAGGCATCTAAATGAAATTCGCGTACGTAGAAATCAAAGCGCCTGCTGGAGAAGACAGAACACCTTCAGCGAAGATAGCTTGTGGCGAGAACCCAGTGGTAGTATGCGAAGACCCAGCAAAGGCACCACCCCAGAACTTCGGCGAGATAGAGGTGAATGAACTGATAGCCGCAGTAACGTTGGTTGCAAATGTGGTCCATCTTATCATCAAAGAAGAGTATACAAATTTAATCATTACTTGGTGAACCAGAGGATAAAACGCTCACTCTTTGACATATTGCGTCGATGTATATGTGCTAGGCCTCAAGCCGTTAAATTGATACAAGTCAACTTCATTGCCAATTTCGATGGCGTCGAGGGTGATTCCGGCAGCCTTGACGGAAAAAGACGAGAATGCTTTTGCAAGCGACTTTGCTTCGAGAAAAGCTGCAGTCAAGTTATTCTGCCCGAGATTCAATCCCCATGTGACATGGGTGTCTGTGTCATAGATTACAAAATGAGATTAAGTTTAGACGGTGAGAAAACAACTGACTTGGTGGGAGGAACTGGGCTGCTTCGTAAAAACCATCTCCAACGGTGATGTTGGTTGCCTCTGGATAAGGAACTGTGGAGGTGACGGCGGGAAATATATCTTCGGAAAACTGGCAATTTTCGAGGTTAACTGTAGGAAATGAGTATACTGTGGCGTATCTAACCTTGACCGAGTCGCTAAAATCTGTATGATCTTCACTGTCAGCGCCGATTCGAATGTGGGGTGGCTCTCCTGTGATTTGGATCAGGTTGTCCAATGTATTGAAAAAGAATTGATTTCGCGACGTTGTTCCGACCCAGTCAGTCCATCGATCCTGCTCAATGGAAAGTGACACGAACGAGGGAGAGATCGAGAAAGCTGCTGGAGGTAGAGTGGTCGAAACAGAAACATCCAAACTGGCAGAGGGCCCGGAGAACAGGAGAAGAAGAGAGGCCAACTGAACGAACAATTTCGTAGGTGCAAACATTTTAGTTCGGTGGAGCTGAAGATGTGCCATGGATCCAAGGGGGCTTTATACCTGACGGCGGTACCAGAGTCGAATTCCAAACATCTCTTCATGAGGACCATAGTGACGCAGAAGGTTAACTTTGTATAGTAGATTAATCGATTATTTCGGTTTTCTGGCCTATAGCATCAGATCAGTCCAATACGATCCGAGTATAGAAGTGTTCAGCATTCTCCCAGCTGACAAGGACTCGTGTCACCGATTCCCTATAATAGAAAACAATTCGTAGAGACTCCGAGGAGAGGGAACGTAGCGAGACGTAGCGGGACAGGATCAGGTAAGACCCGGAAAAATAGTGCACAACGCATGTCTTCTCGGGATACATGCCGCGGTCCACATTGTTCGTTTTCGCCTGTGACCATTCATAGGAAGCATATGCTGCACTAGTTTCACCATAGATAAATTGTGCGCAGATCTCCGCAGGTAAATTTATCCCAGAAATGAGTTGCTGGACCTCGAGAACAGAGCTAAAATAGCGAGACAAGAGTGTACGTCGGTACGTTCCACCCACCATATACGAAGCTCAGTGCCCTGTTTCTTTCAGAGAAGCCGTAATGCTACCTGTACCGTCAGAACGAAGCAATGAGCTATCCAAAGCTCTTAGGCCTCAGGCCCAGCACTTCATAGATGCACGGCGGAGTATTCGGAGAACAGGAAGGTGATGATAAGTACTAACTTTAATTGGTAGACATATTTGAATTTCAAGTCTTCTCTGAGGTCACGATGTTGTTTGGTTTTTGTCCCTTTGCCAAATCTTGCTCTGCCAAACCTTGGCGGTGGCTTGTCCTTCAATACTTGCAATTTTTCTCTCTTCAATCGTATACAAATAGTGTTGCGACGTGTTGCCGACGTGGCGCATCCAATATTGGTCCATACTCTGACATCTGGAGATGCGACTATCTAATTTGGCACCATCTATTCCAGCGACTGTGCTAGCATGCCTAGAAGCTCAAGGAATTCGAACAGACGTTGACTTGCTCTTCTCAGCGTCAACTCTCGATATTTTTAAGCGTTTACCAGCTGGGACGGCTACCTTGGAAGAACTGGCAGATTACACAGCCCTTGCTGCGGAGATGGGTGCAGCTTCAAGCATGTCTGGATATGAACTTCTTTTGCTCGAGGAACAGGCACGAAACAAGAATTCGGGACTCCACACTGGGAACAGAGTGCTTGACACTTTTCTCTGTGGCTTAGACGGTCGACGGGTAATAGAATTGTCGGGGGACAAAGGTTCTGGCAAATCTGTACGCTAGTCCAGGTGGAGTGTATACCATGCTGCACGATAACCTGAACTTTATCCAGACTGTAGCTTTAAACCTACTTTTACATCACTTGGCATTAAACCCTGCTGCACACGCCTTATGGATCGATACGACGGGGAATTTCTCACCAGAGCGTACAGTCCAGATTTTAAACGCCAAGCAACTCTCGACTTCTATCCTTGAACGGCTTCAAGTGACATTAGCTTTCGAAATCGAAGCTGTGCAAGAATTGCTTAATGATTTTTTAGAACGAGACATTGTAAGTCTCTTGTTATATCGCATTAACGCCGTCCAATTGATATTGATTTAGTCCCATATTCAATTTTTTGTGATTGATACAATTACACCTCTTCTCGGTCCATTGCTTAGTGCAGTCTCTGCCCAAGGGCATGCCATTATGATTGATTTTATGCGCCAATTACAAGCTTTTTCTCAAACTTTAGCGACCACCGTCATTGTGAGTACCGCCATAAATGTTAACTGGTCACTCAATGCTAACTGGAAGCTCAAGGTCATCAATGGTACTGCAAGCCAAGGTCCTGACACCTTCGAAAGAAAGCCTGCCCTTGGCCCCTCCTTCGCTTTGATGACTGACACCACTTTGTGGTTGCAAGCAAAGCTTGATAACGATCATACAGACGCCCCGCCTTCGTACTCTTTGACAATACTTAGATCGCGTTCCGTGGTATGTACCTTTCATGAATGTTTGTACGAATATATCTAATTCATACGTAGCCCACTGGCAATACTATTACCTTTCGCATTGACCAACATGCGATTTATCCCGCGTGAAGGGCTTCGTTTCAACTCTCTGAGTCTGATGGCAAGCAACGATCGCTTGGCGCATACATTGCATGTTCTTCAATGTAAAGAAATTACTAGGTGAGGAGCCATTTTTCTAGCGCCATACATCCCGTTCATCACGCATCGTGTCTTGATAGTCATATTCACTTGAACGATAAGATATATGCAAAAGCTGGCCATTTAGGTCACCCACTTTGCAATGGGCCTGCATAGGCCTGTATACATATGGGAACTCGCACATAAGTATGTCGAAAATGTTGCTCTTCGTCACGCCAAATCAAATCACGTTATCAATCGCGTCATTTCCAGGCTATTTGGCGACTCTTCACGTCAAATCCACGCAAAGATCTAGAGTATGCCGCCATTTCTCATGAGGTTATGACAGACCGATGCATATGAATATCTCAGCATTTAATCGTATATAAGTCAAGAGACTTGCAATACCCACGCACTCATCCTCTTTCACTCATGGCCCCAGTCGCAACTTCCACAGACATCGTCAAAGAAAACCCTACTCCAGTGAAGCCCACTGTGCAGGCAGAAAAGGTCTTCAACCCATTCTATTCGCCCCCTAGCGCCGACGACGGAGATGAATCATACAAATATGCAGAGTTCAAGGTAGATTATTCACCATCGATTTACTTCTGATTATGCTTCATTCTAATTTTTTACTGTAGCCCTACTTCCCAGACGTCTCTTGGGAGCCCTTACATGAGGTGAAAGTTGTTGACCGCGGATTATTTGCCGACTCGTCAAAAGCAAACCTCTTTGGTGCTGCTTCCAAGGTCAAACATCTGACCCCCTCAATTGGAACAGAAATCGAGGGAATTGATTTGCGTCAACTTACTGATGCTCAAAAGGATGAACTGTGAGTTCTTTAATTTCTCCCTAACTTCCCCTAAGATATTCAGGTGTTTTTTCCCATCCTCAGTGCCCTCCTCGTTGCTGAAAGAGGCGTTGTATGTACGTGCTTCTCCTCGACTGAAGTTCCCAATACTTACATTATTTGCTTGCAGTTTTCCGTGATCAAGAAATTGACATAAACCAACAACTTGACCTGGCCCGCCACTTCGGTCCTCTCCACAAACATGCTACCACTCCGATTCCCCGAAATGGGCTCGAAGAGGTCCACGGTAAGTCGATATCTTTGTGTCTTTGGTCATGCCTTCTTAAATCCGCTATCGCTTAGTCGTTTATAATGACGGAAGCCGACGACCTGACCCGACTGCTTTTTCAAAGCTTGAACTATGGCATTCCGATGTATGTTTTATATCATTTCTAGTAAATAAATCACCAGTTTAATTTATTACATAGGTGTCGTATGAGCTCCAACCTCCCAGTACCACTTCCCTGAAGGTTATCACAACTCCTGAAGTCGGGGGTGATACCCTTTGGAGTTCAGGGTATGGACTCCCTCGCACAGAGTCGAGATACCTAATGCTAACGAGATCACCGAAAGATATGCACTGTATTCGTCTTTGAGCCCAGGATTCCAGACCTATTTGGAGGGCCTCACAGCGGTGCATAGTGCAACCTTCCAGGCAGATGGAAACAGAGCGGCAGGCCTTCCCGTTCGCCGACAGGAAATTGAGACAATCCACCCAGTGGTCCGCGTCCACCCTGTGACGGGCTGGAAAAGCGTCTACATCAACCACGGTATGTACTTATTTTGGTATGAAGATGTTTCCGACTTTGATGTTCGAATTTCTTCCTAGGCTTCACCCGCCGTATCGTTGGCGTTCCTAAAGCTGAATCGGATGCCATCCTCAACTTCCTTTTCCGTCAAATCAGCGAGAACCCTGATCATCAAGTGCGCTTCAAATGGGAGACTAATTCCATTGCCTTCTGGGACAACAGGGTAAGCTTGTCCGTCAGACAATAAATTCCACCTGTTTATCACTTTTCTCTATCTAGGTGACTACTCATTCTGCGACCTTCGATTTCTGGCCAGCGACGCGTCATGCCTTACGCGCCACTCCTCATGGGGAGAAACCGACTTCAGTCGAGGATTATGAGCTCGAGACAGGAAAAGAAGCTAAAGACAGACAATTAGAAATCTGGAAGCAGCAAGGCGTTAAGGTGGAGTTGAACACGAAGCCGAGAGTAGGCAAGGCACGCTATAACGACTGATTCTCAAGGCTGCAAAAGGGGATTGCTGGGAATGGCGCGATCCTACCGGCGCCAGGACATCCTCGCCACGGCACACAAATTGGTATCGGGTGATTGTAGTCGTAGATGTGTACGAATAGCTCAGACACCTGCGAATAAGTTTTTGAAAATTTTGACATGTCGGTCAGAAGCATTTCGCACTGATGTTGAGATTTTGAGATCCTTCCTGAAATCATTATTTCCCTGCTTGATCGAACAATGTTCAAACAGCTATTATATCTCATGTCGCTGCTCGCTGCTAGCACTTATCCCATATTATAGGGAACTGTGGAACAGCTTTGGGGGGCACATATGGGATCTGTAATAAAAATAACCCAGACCTGGCCGATGGAGTAGAAAAGCAACATGCGTACACTCTACTTACGACCTTTATAGCGCGCGTGTTCTTATTTAACTGATGAAGAATCCCAACGCTAACAGTGAGTGATTCCAATCTGGAGTTGAACGGAGAATCATCGAGAATCAGGCCTCAGGATCCGTATGTCAAATATTATTTGTGTACATACATTCATGCTTCATGCTTATCCGAACCCTTATCAGCTGTACTAATAATACTTGTTGAGCGGGCGGTTCGGGCCTCAGCCGAGAGAACATCATAACTGAGGTTGGCTGAGAAGTGAGGCGGTCTCTGGCAGCAGCCTGTTTGCGACACCTAAGTACATATGTCGAAAGTACTTATTATCTGCATGAAATATATGCGCATATGCTTTTGTCCTCGTCCTTGTTATGTCCAACATGCACAGCTGGTGTGATCAGCTGGATCTATCGCTTGGACAGTGACATCTAATTTCGTTCGATATGATCTCAGTAATCATCTACCCTAGCCGATACAACGACGATCGCGGATCCCCTCGATGGATCATCGTGGCAGTCTTGGGACTCGGGACGATTTCAGAAATCTGATCATCTGCCTCATCTTACTTACATTCAATCACCTCTTGCACGCGGTGGGTGACGGCATTCATCCCCTCATGATTCATCTGTGTGTGTACACTGTACACTCAGGTGCGCGCCCGATGTCACTAATCGACACACTGGTTACTATACATGGTCAGGATCAAAGAACTCGCCAATGGAGGCTCCCAAGTCGCGGCCATGGTCATTGATATCATTGTAACATAATAATTTCGTGTAATGTAAGTACCCAGAACTGTTGAGTCAATAGCCGATACTCTAGGACTAAACGAAGGATTGCCGGTTTCAATGATAAATACGAGTTTAAGTACATTGTATCAACCATTGGGTGTCCATTTCGTCCACGGACTTCCGGGGATCGTATTACAGAAAATGTGAATTCAAAATTGAGTGTAAACAGTGGAGTATGAAAGAATTTTATGCTAATAACAGCATAATTGTTAACTGAACGGTTGTATTAAAACGAGGTGGCATCATTGAGTGAAAGTTATGAAGTGGGCGATGCAATGTATGAATGTAGCAGTGAGGTAGTGTAGAGCAAAGGGAAATGATTGATCGAATGACTACTTGGATGAAAGATGGAGCAAGACACGCACATAAGTTAGTAGGATTACAAATGCAAGATTATGAATGAACGGTGGATGAACAGTGAAACAGGTAGGTGGATGAGTGAATGGACGGAGGAGGATATGGATACGAGCTTGGAATAGGACAGGAAGCAGGATATCAAAGTTCAAGTAGTAGAACATCTCTAGGTAAAACATATCACCAGAGTCATTACATGTTATGCTGGGTCGGATAATGAAATCAGGAAAGATGCATGCAAGAACATCAGAATGGATGAAAAAGGGAGGTTTTACGAAGTTGGACGGACAGGTTGCAGCAAATCGCACATTATCATAAACTAGAACAGGGATAACACAAGCCAAGCAAACCTTCTAGTAAATGCGCAAGCGTACAAGCACAGGGCATGGCTCATCGCGACGGAGCATGTTGTGAGCTCCGCATGAACGACTGGGGCTGTAAATGATCGGTCGGCGCGTGGCTATATACCCTCGAAGTCGACGACGAGGGTGTTGCCCATGGAGGGGGAGGGACTCCTCCAGGCAGCGACATGCTATTCTGGTGCGCATGCTGCGGCGGAGGCGGCTGCGCGGCACTCCTCGACCCACTACTGCTACTGCCATTGTTGTTACTGTTATGGGTAGTGTTATCCACAGCCATCGCAGAGCTCTGCTGCTCTTGCGGAGGGGGCGGCGCCATCAATTGGAAGGAGCTCTGGTGATGTTGCAGTATCTGCGCCTTGGTGTCCATGGGAGACGCGGGCTCAGACTGCTGGTGCGAGCGCGAGGAGGAAGGCTTCGTCGAGCGTGTCGCTTTGTCTGCGATATCTGCCGCCCGCGCCGACGCACGCAACGTCTCCAGATCAATCTGAGGTGCATCCCCGTTCGCGCTCTTGTCCCTCTTGCGCATGAGTTTTGCGTAGTCTATATTCCGAATAGGATATTTGAAAGATTGAAAAAATATCAAACGTGATAGAGGGTGGAAAACTTACGAAGGCCACAAGCATTACAGAGCGTCCTTGCGCCATCGGGTCCACGGCGCCATTCGGGGGTTTCCCTGATATTGCAGGAGTGGCATTTACCAGGAGGTGTTGCCCGCTGTTGAAACGAAAAACGCGGATTGAGTTCAGCCACGAAAATAATGAAAAGTACGACAAACAAAATTTAAAACGAAAGAAAGGAGAGGAGGAACAAGTCGACAAGTACTCACACTTCGTTCCTGTATTTACTTTTCGGCTGACCCGCTGGGCCGTTAGTGCCTGCGGTACTCGTAGCACGTTTATTGCGGATGAGTTCCATGTCCTGCTCAGCCAGGGTCGACTGGGGCTTGTTCGATTCGGTAGTCGAATATTGCGGCTGTTGCTGTTGTTGCTGCTGGTGTTGTTGCTGCTAATCATTCACAGCCATCAATATTCGAGTGTAAAATATGAAGAACTGTAACACATACTTCGAAAGACGTATTCGCAGATACTGGTGCAGCGTTATCATCCTGCGAGATGTCCTCCCAAGGCCTTTTAGGTGGACGAGGATCCTCGGGAGAAACCTGCATGGGAACACCAACTGTCGTCGGCAGACCTGTGTCTCTGTTCTGCTCCGCCTCGGGTAGATACATGCGGTTCAGATCTTCGAGCAGCCGCACAACCGTTTGTGCTCTCTGCGACATCTCTTCCAGTTCGTTTGGGCTAGGTTGGGCATGTGGCATTTGAGCTGCGCAATCCGCGAAGAAAAAGGGAACATGGTCAGATTTCTTCCCCGACAAAGACGCATAACGATGGAACATAACCGAGGTTTAGATAAAAATAAATAAAAACGCACCATATCTGCTAGCAAAGTGATAGAGAATGGAGCAATGTTGGTTAATCTGGGTGCGTGTAAGTACTATAACCAAAAGCACGACGATACGGGATTCTCACCTCGGCCATCGTGTCATTCCGAGCTACGGGTATTCTCTCAGGCTCAGCAGGCGCATACGGTGGACGGGCATCAACATTGGTCGGCACAATAGGCGTTGTTCGCGCCATCGCAAAAGGCATCTGTTGCGCAGGCTGTTGGTATTGAGGCTGATGCTGTGGAGGCTGAGGAGCATGTTGAGGCTGATGTGAGGCGGAGGCGCTTGCTGTGGTAATGGCTGCTGCTGCATATGATGCTGTGGAACCATATAAGCAGGCTGAGGTGGCGCATTTGATGGCATCGGCGCTTGCTGTTGCAGAGGCGGAGGTTGGTGATGAAGTTGTGATGGGTGAACATGATGTGGTTGCTGGGGAGGTGGTTGGGGAGGCTGTTGTTGTTGATGATGATGCGCGTGTTGGGTTGGGGGAGGCGGTGGTGGGTGCGCTTGCTGCGCCCATGGGCCTTGCGGGGGAGGAGCAGATGGAGGCGGTCCAGGTGAGGGATACGGGTTGATTGATGATGTTGTTGGTGCATAATGGAGGAGGGGAGGAGGTGCACGCGTCTGCATGTATTGGGAATAAGTTGCATAGTTTGGATGGTTCGCGACCGGAACAGTCTGCTGGTGCATTTGTTCATGGGTGGGTGGAGGAGGGGCCTGCTGAGCCTGATGAGTGGGTGGGCCTGGCATACCAGAGGGAATTTGATGATAGGGATTGGACGCTGGTGGCTGCTGGGACACGGGTGGGTAAGACGCATATTGCGGAGGTGGATAGGATGTCTGCTGTAAGCCGACGGGTGGTAAGTAAATTATGCGGTAAAAAATAAACTTTAGAAGGACTCGCATGAGATGCGCGGACATCACGAGATGTGCCCATATTTGTCGAGGTTGTCCGAGGGCGTTTTGGTGGTTTGGAGAATGCGGCGCCTCTTCATTACGAAGGGTACCGATATTGACCGAACCTGGAACCGGGGTAACCTGGGCAGACAATGGAACGCCAGGATGGACATAGCCACCATTGTCATGTTTGAGGGATATTCTACTTTAGGTGCAGATATTTCGTGCGCACCCGCCGACAACGGCGGAGTATGCTGTTGATGAGGATGCGAATTGGTCGATGGATTCGATGACGACGAATTTTGGGAACGACCCCATGCCGACACATGGCGAGGAACGGACGAGTGTTCTTGCTGCTGTGGCTGCGGTTCAGACGTCACATTTTGCTGAGGTTGGGCTCGTGTCCCGTTCTGTGGCGAGGCATACTGAAAATTGAGGTCCTTCAGCGAGGGGAGGCGCAGGTAGTCATTTTGCGAATTCTGAGGCGGTGGGGGAGAGAATATTTGGCGTGATGATGGTGTGTGGAAGTCATGGGAGACGAGGATCGGCCTGACGAGAGATTGAGATCAGAAGAGGCCTTGTTTTTGAATCTGGTCTGTCAGTTCTATCTCCCGATGACGACGGATCTTGAGCGCCGAGATACGTGTCCTGGGGGCGTGGGGGCGGGCTGTGCGTCTCCTAGACAGTGCTGGATGCACAACGGGGCTGCTGGGGACAGCGACGGACGGTGGAGAACGGGAGTGGTGATGGGGGGAGGAGGAGAATGCTGGCGGCCTCTGCCTGTCTGGATCTCGCAGGGCGGAGTGTGAATTGAAATATTACCACCATATCGGGTCATTCCTTGCCAAAGCCGCATGTTCTCACAACCTATCGGTGATCCCATCGTCTTTTATGTAAACCCACAGATGCCACTCCTCCTCCCCTCCTCCTCTCCAGCCCACCACCGCCTACCAGAGCGCCTGCTATCGCCAAACGACCCCGCCAAATGTTCTCCAAGGCCAGAGCCTCCGCCAGCCTATCCACATGGTATGACAATGAACGTGCCTGAACAGGGTCAAATGCATCAGTTTGAGATCATTCTTAGATGCATGTTCTTGATGGATAGCTCCAAATCTGTCTTTCAAGATTCCACGCAAACCCCACCTCCTCAGGCTCCCCCCCATTCCCGTTCCCAGAAAATTTGTATGCAGTTGGGTTTCGAAGGGCCCGCCTTTCTTTTCGGGTTTGTTTAGGACTTATTTCACTCCCTCCTCTTCAGTTCTCGAGGATATGGGCCTTTAGTTCGCCGAAGGGCAGGTACATTGCCGTGTGATCAGCTTCATCGATAAGACACGACGTCTGTAGATTGGCTCTAAATTAGCCTCTACCCTCTTCTCAGATTTGGTGCTAAGATATGCCGGCCAATTGTTACCGGCCGCACGGTATGCACAACGCGAAATGCCGACAGCCCTGCGCCACTTCAGAAAGGCCGGACTTATCTCCCTCCTGGCCGCCCCCCAACGCTCCCACTGGTGGACAGCCGTTGCCCACTGTCTGATACCATGGGCTTGGATTCCATTCGATCTTCCTCATGCTACGTCCTTCTGCAAGGCTTAACTACGAGGCTATCATGGAACAGAGATTGGAGCTATCCCAACTGGCAACAACCTTCTCCCCATTGTCAAAAATAATTTTCATTTTGTGAGCTTCCGACTCTGGAAGGACATAGCCAAGCGCTCGGCGCGCATGGAGAAAGCTGATCCAGTCGAACACGGGATCGAACTATGCATCCAGTCAACCGGGTACGCACAGCCCCACATCAGCCAGCATCTCGTTTCGCATTCAGCCTTCCTTTTCCAGTCCTCGTCATCGCTGCCTTCTTTCCTTTACACACACCCATCTAATCACTCCAGTCTTCAATACACACGATCAATATATCTCACCTACCTGCATGTGCCTGACACCACCCTACATAGCGGTGGCAGTGGCACAATGCACTGGCAGATGATTGAAATCGTTGCATCACTAAACCCTCCGATACGTCTTTGAGATTTTGAATCTATCATCTAGCCTTCGTCACTCCTTATCTCAGTCTACAAACGCCGAATCGCGCGATGCCTGGACATTCGACAGCGGCGGAATACGATGGGGCAGCTAACTGCCATAATGCATGCTCCATGCATCCTTTCGTTAGGTATGTTCATACCCCTTTCGTGCTGCAGCTACGGGAATGCCAGTATTCCATTAGGACTCAAATGACATAGTGCCAGCATCATGGGAATTGCGAATGGGGATTTGACCTATGTATACTCCGCCTATTGAATCGGGAATGGCGAAATCGGTTTGGAGAATGGAAGAGAGCAAGCAAGCTGTCCCAGTATTATTAGATGGCTCAACAGCAAGCAGTAATGTTATCAGTCTAGTTATACTAGGATGGATATCATACAGGAATATCATGCGGACTAAGTAGTTAGATCTATCTTCGACAGTTTCCGAATGCATCAACTAAGATAACAAAGACTTAGGGAAATAAAACGGTCGACTATATTTGAAAAGATTTCAATGAGGGTCCGTACTTTCAAGTTCTCAGAATATTCATCTTCTTTTACGTCGCCGTCGGTTGGCGGCATTATGATCGAATGATATTTGAAGAGGGAAGATTTGAAGGTTCGTCTGTTCTAGGATTTGCATGAATAGATCCGTGGAACAGTTCAATTCTTGCTTGAATATCGAATAGTCACTTATCAATCCAGAGCCTCACATGGGAAGCAGTACCGTGCTCGTTCAGCTGTAGGTAGGTAAAGAACATTGTGTAAGTACTAAGGATGGATGGTTGACTCCAGAAATGGCCGGCATACCTTCCATGTTTGCGTTGTTTGAAACAATAAACATACCATTAGGAGAGGTGAACCATGAGGTCCTATTTGCGGCATTGTAGTAGTATTCTGACCGATCAGCATTCCGGAAATATATACTACTGCAAATTTTGTTGAAGTCAGTTCAGGATTCTAAAACTGGATCTTGAAAGTCTGGTAAAGAGCTGACGTACCCGTCATAGTCACAGTAGTGGTAAGGTCGCCCGTCATCGTTATCCTTGTCCCAGAATTGGAGACTATGGTACTGGTTTTTATTGTCTGTGCGAAAAGCATGCCGACAATATCTCTTATAGTGCCCCGGTCTCTGCAAAAGATGAAAGATGGCATGGCAGGCGTGATAAGTTGCCAACCTCATAATTTTAGTGCCCACATACTATCCAACAGAGTATATTGAACTTACGTTTTTTGGAAGCCAGTCACTACTAGTCCGAATGGGTGGGCCCCAATTGTCGAATTCTGGGGAATGAATTTCGTTGATTAATGCCATATTATCGTCCTCCGAATCTGTTTCAGAATCCTCTGCATCCCCTATGAAGTGCTCGGGACCCTCGGCTTGACAACAGACCTTCTGGCATCCTCCTGGCCTTCATCCCCGCGCTGAACTTCCTCTGAACCCGTATCTTCCGCCTTAGTTGGGATCTCCTGTTTGGTGGTCAAATTCTGCGTTATTTCGACTTAAGGTTGTTAAATTACTCACCTGATGGTCTCTGGGTTCCAAGTCTAAGACTTGAGGTTCGTTCTTGATGCTCTGTTCGGCGCTGAGCCTGAGAGAAGGCATCTCATCTTGAGGTTTGGTTTTGATCCTAATGCTGCGGTTCGCTTTCACTGGAGAGGGGCGCTCAGGTCGCTCTTGACTGACTTTTGGCATGGCGGGTAATCTGGAGGACTGAGAGGTTAGGCAAGCTACTATCAGGGGTGTAAGACAGAAACAAAAGAACGAGAATGGGTTGTACGCACGGTCTTTCAATATGCAGGGTCAGGGTCAAAGGTATTTGGAGTGAATTCAATTGGAATTCAAAGAATGACGACGGGGCAGAGTGAGATGGTCAGAAGGTTAATCCAAGTTCAACTTCCGGCGCTTTGCGATAAGTTTGTGACTCATCACAATCTAATTAGGGATATTACTCCAGTTGCCAACTTGCAACACACAATTCTACATTGCTGGCCGGTGCACAGTACAAAAGTAGGCGAACTGAAAGTCACTCTATCCACACATTATCTGTATTCTCAAATCAAATACAACATTCGTTGTTGGGCTAATGACGGACAGGAACAAGTTCAAAAATATTTAGGCGCCCATATGTCAATTTTCGGTTAGATTAGTACCGGAACAAAGAATCAAAGATCTGTGATTCGCAAGGGACCTGCTCAGGCCCATTGTACAGAGGTCACTATTATTGCATTTCAGACCGATTTCAGACTACAAGATAAGAGATGCAGAACTATTGGCCAGTTAGGCTTATTGACCTGAATAAACTTTGATACAGCTGTTAGGATCATGAAAGGGTCGTAGCGAACTCAGAGTGAACTGACCTTTGATTCATTCATTTGCCGGAGGTCTTGGTGTATCCGCTGGGCGAGGTATAGGTAGAGGTCCCTTTACCACTGTCATAATAAGTGGAGCCGTTGGTATTCTGGTAGTAATAGCTTCCATTGCTAGAGGAATGAAAAGTTGAGAGGTTCCGAATCCCTAATACCTAGACAGATTGAACGTACGTGTTGGAATAGTGGTATCCGCTACCACCATCGTTTCCTTGGCGGCTGCAGTAATGGTTCCCCTATGGTGGTTTCTCGTCAGTCTCCAGTTCTGAGTTTTGTAACAGCCAGTGGCCAAAAATTGGCACACTGAGTGACCACTGCGTCGGACCCGGGATCGGCAATGACTGCGAGACAGGGGGGTGATGTATTCATAAGAACTTACCTGGCTGTTGGTACCACTACCAGTGTAGGTATAACCTGAGTTCTTGCTGTCGCCGGGCATGTCTTATAAGGTAGGATGTGGTGGAAGAGAAGAAAGAAGGGTGTTGCCCCTTGCCCTCCCGCTCGTGAACTTAAATATGTAGGCGTCACGCGTTATTAGTCACAGAAAATGACCGTGACGATTCGCGTTAAATGAATCATAGCCAATTACGGCAGACGCGAGCGGCGCGGCGCGGGGAATCTGGTTGAATTGAAACGCTCACAAACGCTCACAATATTACTTACATTTTCGTGTCGACAAAATGTTAGGTGCTCTGGATACGAATTTAATTTCCACGAGCAGCGCCAGAGACCTAGACTCGAGTCACTCGATACCAAACAGAGGATGACAACTTATTTCTAGAGAAGGAACTTGGATGGAACAGCATCAATACACCCATTTTCTACGTATGCCCTCCCAAGGAATAAAAATCTTGACGGTATCCTTGGCTGGATCTTCATTGGTATAACCCCTTCGAAAGAGTTCGCCTTTAGTGGATTCAGAACGCGCGTATACGAGAGTAGTCACCGGTGTTTCCTTGCATCGTTCACTTCGCCACTATAATCACAAAATATACCAGCCCCGGGTATTCCTAGCATATGTATGCTACATGGATTTTGATAAGTGTAGGACACCAATTACTGATGCCGTCTGCGTCCAATCCCCCGATTTTGCCGCGATTGATCTGTCCTTTTTCGGGTTAATATCATTTTCTACGAACATGGACTCTAGAAACGCCAAAATAAAAGAAATGTTAGTGTGTACTCGTACTTCGAGACGTATTTACTTCAAAATACTATCAATTGGTTCCACTGAAGGAGTTGCAGGCCATTAATATTGTCAATTGATCAAACGATCTGGTCAACTGGTCACGCGCATACTCTACGCGTTCAACGTGCAGCGCTCAGCGCCCAGATTTTGACCACAACTTGAATATCACCATCACACCATGTCCGAAGTTCCTCAAACCGATGTTTCACGTCCGTCCGCCCTGCCAACAGCCAATTTCTTACAGCGAGGAATTGGGTCACAATCTATCGTAGACCAAAACTCCGCAGAGTACTTGGACGCAATCGAAGAAGAATGGAACAAGAAAGTCGACATGGAAGTTGAGATTCTCGTCGATGGTATGGTCGACCTTGTCAGCTTAGCATCAGTACGAGAGTTACCACGTTCTATTGTATAGCTCTCATTTTTCGTGATGTTTTAGATTGCGGACAAGGACAAGTTTCGAATCGCACAGGAATCTTTTCAGGCTGAATCTCGTGCGGAATCCATGGTACGCATCTCCCAGACCTATCCACCTGAGACTCCCAATCTGAACTTTCGTAGATAAGGGCTACAAACTCCCTGTTGTCCATTACGCATTCAATGAAGCTGTTGCTCCTTCTATCAGACGAAGCACAAATCGCACACCGTCGAGATGCAGAACTCAAAATTGTTCAAGAAGAAAGGGAGGACGCAAAAGAGAAGGTGGCAGCTCTTCTAGACGACCTGCTACGGAAACCAAATGAGCAGCCGCTGGTGCCACCCTCCTCTACATCGAACTAAGCTCATCGACACTTTGCGAACAGCGTGAGCATCCACTGCATAGTACAAAAATAAACGCTGAGCCCGCTTTCGCAAAGGATAGGTCGTAAAATTATGGGCACAGCAGGTCACAAAATACATATGTATGCACTACAAACTCGACAATCTTTCAGCCTATCAGTCATCAACCAATAATACCTTCCTGACAGCGTCTTCTTCCAACTTCTTCGCTCGAATCCTTCCTTCTCGCAACCTCTCCAAACCATTCTGAATGCTCTTCATGTGCACCTCAACAGGCACTGTCGCTCCCATAAGGTCCGGTGCAGCAACGCGTTCGCGCATATCCTCCATGTCTTCGCTCATTGCGTGTAAAGTCTGCAATGCCGCAACGACGTGGACGAGAGCCTGCCTCCTATATGTTCCCATCCCCTTCAAAAGCAACAAGTGGTGCTCGTAATTCCTCAAGGACTTCCGATTTCCGCCAATCTTTGTCCAAAGGTCTTCGAGAAGATCTGATTTGGCAGATGATATAGATGAATCTTCACGGGCAACAACTTCATGCAATGTTGCAAGTCGTTCCTCGAGATCATTCAGTTGTGAAGGTTGTGCTCGGCTTCGATAATGAGCCGCGCCATATTGGCGGAAAGGACGCTCATGGCCTCATCGAAAGTTCGCGTTACAACCTCGTCGACCCTTTGGGTTGGGGCCGCCCAGAATGCAAGGCCCTTCAAAGACCAGGGAGATGGTTCGTTCTCCCGCGCACTCGCAATTGACTGAAGAGCATAGTCATTCACGGCCATGATGCTGAAGCAAGAAGATGTTATAAACCACAAGCATCAACGAAGATGGTGCAGCACCTACTTATCAACGGCTCCACCGACTTTGGAAGTCAACTTCTGAAGACTTCTTCCCGTCTTTTTCGCGTCTTCCACGAACTCGGATAAAGACTCCGCCAAAGTGTCTTTCACTTTCAAATCACTGACGCGAACGCGGGTTATGAGGTCTGTTGTCGCTATTTCCGCCTTCTTGATTTCCAGCGATAATGCTGAGCCTCCAGCCGCATCTCCCAAGAGCTGTTCGAATGACTGTGTTTGCACGTCCATCAACTTCGAATAATCGGCCCATTTGGCAGCAGGGTTGGCTGACGATGATACCCAAGGACCTGGATTACACAAGGGCAGGGAAGAAATGCCTGGGATGATGCAGAGTGGTTCGAAAGCACGGCGGAGAGTCTTTGATATGTAACCCATCATAATCATCAAAAGGAAACTAGTGATGCAAAATGCGATTGGCCATCGAGCAAGGTGACTGACGGTTTTCAGTATGCTCAATACATACTGGCCGCCAAATTTGGCGCCTTCTGACAAAGCCTTCAGCACAATGTCGCGATTTTCATCTGGTTTTCCGTGCGTTGCGGAGCGATGCGGTTTGGGAGAGGATGGAACGCTGCCCAATGGTCGAAGTGGATTCACTGCCTGGCGCGCCCTTCTGAAACCTCTTTTACGCGGCGATAGTCGGTAGCTGATGCTGCTCTCTGCTGGAGTAGTAGAGCGGATACTGTCCTTCGCTGATTGTCGATGCATCTCTCGTTCCTCTTCAGAGTATTCAACCCATTCGCTATCCCCATCGCTCAGCGACCTCTCTTCTGACTCCTTTCTCTGCGGCTCGCGATTGATCCTTGTCGTCGGATAAGCGATCCTTGTGCGTGACTTTGGTGTGCTTTGTTGCGTCATGATATCAAGAGATGAGTGGTGTCTGTCTTCCCTGAACGCTGAGACGGTTGCTTTATGAGAAAATAGCCTAGCATGTGTATGTGATCAGTTTACATTGAGGCAAATGCAATGCGCCATTTCGCACCTAAACGTTTAAACCACGAGGACAAGTTGAAACGCGGATGAAAGTTGCGTACGGCGTTCCAATGCGTTTTTGAGCTTGATTCATTTTATTGATTCATTCTCACATCCAAATGAAATGTTTATATCCCCATCTTCACGTGACCCTTATTACTTATCGAATCTGAACCTCGCTCAGCCAAATTCTATTCTACTCTCAACTGTCCGAATGCACAAGAGCTGAGCCAGAGCTGAGCACAACCGACTGTGACCATTATACTGAATCTCATGAGGCTCGGATTACATGATATATTGGAAGAAATTGTGTGATAACTCTGCATGAGTTTAATAATCATGCGCGCAACTAGGATTGAACTAGGAAGACGACAACACAACGACAACATCGAGGCGGATGTAAAATGAACCTCGCGCTCTCGACTGTAGTACTGGTACCATGCACCCTCGCATATACTTTCCTTTATCAATCAACTACAAGGCACCTATCATAATTTCCTGTAGATGCAGTCTCAGAATCAGCACCAGACGATAGCTATATGAGTAATAATAATCATACCATTTTGATTGGCGCCCCACCTAATGAAAAGGAGCAAAAGATTAATCTTGATGTGAAATAAAAATAAGAAAGTAGAGGAGGGACTTACCATTGAGGGAACAGATGGGAGTTCCCCGCTGCACCGAAAACGGCGAAGGAAAGAATGAACACCATCACCTGTCATATAATATGAGTGCTATGTGGCCAACCATAAACGGTGGATATGCGTACCTGAGTTCCACCATCGAGAGCGGCAGCAAGCACATAGTTGTA
This sequence comes from Pholiota molesta, assembly GCA_014925825.1. Classification (NCBI taxonomy): domain Eukaryota; kingdom Fungi; phylum Basidiomycota; class Agaricomycetes; order Agaricales; family Strophariaceae; genus Pholiota; species Pholiota molesta. The sequence goes on along the minus strand of JACGCK010000172.1, from coordinate 28,952 downwards.
CTTGGTAAACCAGCCAGGGTAGCGAGTGCGGATCCACCACTGAGAGAGATAGGCGACCGTGAAATAGGAGAAGATCGACGAATTGATGCCAACACAAAGCCATCCAATATAGTAACTATATGCCCAAATTAAGTCCGGACTCAGATAGAAGATTGGAAGTGGCGTACCAGATAAGGGGAGTGTACAGGTAGTCCGTGCGCAACTTAGGCCATAACTTGTACATGATCCAGAACGGAACGGGAACGAGGAATCCGATCAAATACGCCCACGCAACAAACTGGTATCTCTTGCCAATAGCGAACAATTCATGGCTGAAAAGAGGCCGCATCAAACGTAATAACGAAAGTAATTGTCAGGACAGAACAATACCTCAATGCTCCCCATGCAATTGCTTGAGAATTATATTGCTGTGGCTGCTGTCCTGACCAGATATTAGTACCTTCGACCGACAGAAGGATGGGTGCTTGATTGTCGATGATGGAGTTCATCAAAACTACATTGGTTCATAAGGTAAGCGCAGGGATTTGCCGACAATAAAAGAGGACACAGACTAAAGTTTAACACAGCTCCAAACAGAGTTCCTATAATTTGAGCAGTGAAAGCGGCACGAGGTGGCAATTTCGTATCTGTGGACATGAGATAAATATTGGTGAGAGAACTGTGATGCAGAAAAAAAACCGACATTGCGCAATTTTGAGATCTTGCATCAACAGTTGCGCCTGGTTAACCGAATCTAAGAAGAGTATATTCGACACTTGATGTGCACCAAAGGGATCAGCCCAAACTTACTGTAGCCAAAAAGAACAAAGTACATGTTGGCCATAGGCTTTCCTGGATGAATGAAGCCTCCGATCATCTACGAGATAGACTATCAATAAATGGAACGAAAAAATTCCGGATGAAGACTTGCCTGAATGAACGGTTGGATAATAAGGCCAAGACCAGTGATTGCAAACAAAACTCCAAAGAAGAGAATGGAAATTGTTGCCAAGATGCCGCTGATCAAGAAGCCCCACCTATGAAATGATAAGTGAGTCAATATTTTCAAAAGGAAAGCCCTCCTGCTTACCATGGCAATGTCGAATCCGTCTTGTAGATTATCACAAGCGCGATGATAATAGACACTAGAAGACATACGAAGTACCAGCTGTTAGGAGCGTCAGGGTACTGTGACATATCGTCAGTTCTATTGAGGGAATAAGGAACTGCTATTAGAAGAGCAGACCTTAAGCATCTCTCGGTAGTGTGGATCGAGCGACTCGTCTTGACTTTTGACATTATCGGCATCGCGCATGCCGTCGTCTTTCCAGAACTTGAACGTGAAGCTGTTCCATATCGAGCGAATTCCTGAGGGTGTTATCCAATTCCATGCCTCCTTCATGTCGTCGTAATTCCAGATCAAGAGATGGGTGAAAGTAGCGCCCATTCCCAAATTAGTTGTCAGCAATTGAACGACCCATGTCCCGGCGTAGAAGGGCTATGTAATACGTCAAACCTCTGAGTAGTTTTTATGAAGAATGAATTCTGAACATACCAAACCCTGTTCTTGAAGGAGCGTTGGGTCTACCTCGAACTTGTCGTTCAAGATGAGTAATTGGTCATATACGGTACCGTTGGCATAGAAAAGTTCTTGTGAGAGCTACGAATATCCTGAATCAGCGATTTTATCAAAAATCAATCGAGAGAGATTTGTCCTTACGAAAGGGAGGGTGAGCGATTGCCAAATATTCGCGTAGTAGACGCCCACAAACACGACTCTAACCGAACGATACAATTGCGATGAGTATTCAGTACATAAGCCCGTAAATTCAAAACTACTGACATGCACAGGATATACCCTACAAAATTGGAGAACTGTGCCTTGAGAGGAATCGCCATGGGGTTCGTGCCTTTAATTCACGAAAATTAGAACACATATCAGATAATTTGCCTCGTACGTACCACCCGAGATATACTGCCAGTCGAAACAAAATGACAGTAATCCAAGCCCCTCATTTCCGTTTGAGCCGCCGAAGATTCGAGTAAAGTTTCCCGACCGCTGGTTGGCAATGCAGAAAATGGAAAATCCAGTCAAAAGGGGGAAGATCCATTCGGGGAAGAGTTCCCAAATAAAGATCCTGTTCGGCTTGAGTCAGCAAAGTAAGGAAAATCTCTGCAATATCGACATACCCAAAGAATGCGATCCAGAATAAGCGGAACTTCTTCTTCGCAGCTGAAGCATCCTTGAACAAGACCTCGAGCATAGACACTAGGGGAAGGACACGAGGATAGAGCATCTTGGATGGATAAAGTAGTACATCTATAATTGTACTATGTTGAGCTAAATGAATCCATCGGATGGAAGCACTGGCTTACTCCGGAAAAGACCACCGATACCATAGCCTATCGCTCCAGTCAGATATGACTGCGGGTTGATTAACAGATTCACATACCCAAAAGCTGGCTAGAGAACAAGAGGCTAAAAACGGAAATTAATAAACCATATTCATCTCCACGAGCGTGAGAATGTCGTACAAGATACTAGCTCCAGCGTTAGGGGTAATATTGTAGAACAAACGCTGAACCGCTAGGACTTCCGTTCCAAGTGCCGCGTTCGCAGCTGCGCTGGACATGATGACGATAAAGGCATTTTCCTTCTTGTTGAACGGGTGCTAAAAGAAGTTGGTAAGCATGAATCGTTGACAGAGCGCACATGGTGTGTCTTTCTTACAGGGTTTAGATATCGGAAGATCCCACGAGACGGTATAAAGGTCTCCATCGCAATTCCTAGAACGTACGAGATGATCGCCAAGAACATGGTGGAAACGCTGACCGTTTGCTAGTAGAAAATACATGAGGAGGGCCTTCGAGTGACTGATAGTAATGAATGCTGTACATACCGGTTTAAAGTAGTAGATCTCAGCTGCATGAGACGGGCTGTAAGCGTTATGTATAACTTAACTCGGGGGTAAATATCGCACCAAGAACACCGCCAAACGCTGAGAGGCCTATTCCAATGATGAAGGCTCTGAGGGTCCACGGATTTAACGATGGGTCGTCGTGAACGCTGATAACGTGCGTCGCGATATCTCGTTCATTCTCTAGAACAGCAAAACGACTCTCGTCGTCGTTGTCTCCGGAGGCGATCTCGACGTCCCTCGACTCTTTCTTCTCATCTTCGGAGAGCCGCTTTTCGTAGTCGTTACTGGATTGTATAGCGAGGTCCGACATTTTGGGGCCTCAGACGGAAGGTTTCGCTGGCACAAGAGCAACTAATATACTGCAAGCCCTAATTATTTTAAGAAAGAATCCATGTGCTTCATATACGATAAGAAGCGGAATGTCCTATATTTCAAAAGTGTGGCATCTTGTGCATGCAAGATTGCAAATGCTTCTCCTTGCGTCTCTCGGAGTGGCAAAATTAGTAAGGCACGGCTCTAAATGCGAAGAATACATTCACATGTTTCAGTCGCATTTATGTCCATAGGACCATACTTTCAAGCTCATTGGATTAGCTATAGGAGATAAATCATCGGTCATTGGCAAGGCACCACAGACGCGAAAGTATATGCAACATGTGCAATATCCTGTCTTATCCTGTGCTATAAGTAGTTTCGATCCTATTAATAGGATCCTAAAATTAACTGTGAGAATTAATTTGCCTCAGCGCTCAGCCCGAGCTCAGCCCAAGCTCAGCCCTCAGGCTCAAGTTAAACTCAAGCGGACTTTTGATGTGACGAATTGGCGCGGTAACTCGAACATTTTTCTGTTTCTAAAGCATGATATTCATCATATGGCGATAGAGACAATTGACGTTAGGAAAGCTCATATGCTCCATTGCGTCAATCACTTCACCCATCGACCAATGAGATCATACGAGACCTAATTTTTTTAGCGTGCGCGCGCATTATGCAGTTAATATTCTCCATTTGTCAACTCATAGCAAGTCAGCGGTTTTCAACTTGATGTATATCGTATAATATTTGGGTGATTTGATACATGGGTGTCTCTGTAGCTAAAGGGTGGGGATATGTCCGCCCTGCCAACATCGTCGTGTACATGGGAATGGTCGGAGCAGTATTCAAGACCGATAGAATCACAATAGTAAAGTGAAGTGGAGTGGCGATTCACTCCGACGCCGTCCGCCGTGCTGATGGCCTTGACAATAAGAAACGGCCAAAAAAAAACAATGCATGGTTACGCTCCTGGAGCTTATAAGTACAATTGTAATTCACCCAAACCAGTGTTGGGCTTCGCGATATGAAATTCGAAAGGGCCTACTACTAGTCAAGCGCCGTTTCCGCAAGATGATATCACAGTGGCTGCTACAAATCATGATTCGAATATGTAATCCTGTCCGAACATCTCTTGGAACAAATGATTCAATGTAGAAAGCAGTGGACAGTTAATTTTATGAGCCGGAAGCAGTACTTGTTCAGCGTAGACTTGGAGGAATTAGAGTTTCTCAATACAGTAATGTGCTTTTATAGACTGGTGTAGAGCGTTCGTTGGTTAGAGACGGATCATTATTGGATCTAAGAAAATGGGTAGGAAGCACGAGTCGCACCGGTACATAGTCGAAATTGTGGGAAAAGCAAGACTTGGAAATGATTCGAGGTGGGCGGGGGAGGATGTGGCTCCGAGGAAAGACAATAAGAAAAGACACGAGGTAACCGCCGATCACGGCATCCTACCAAAAAAGGATATTCACGTGACCTTAAGCTGGCTGCTTTCCCGATGCAGGCATGAATGTCTTGGGCACATACGGCACAGGCGTCGAGACAATAAGAGCCTCTGTCCCAAAATGCCTGCTCAATTTTATCTTCTCATCTCTCTGCGTTCCCCCTTCACTGCCCCACCTTTCATCGACAGACCCGACGACCGACGCCAGGTTGACCCAGCGGCACAGTCTTGCTGTGGAGTGGTAGACAAGTTTTGTATATAGCGCAGGGCAACGTGAGTCCGATCCGCTAATCTCCAACGCTTATTCTAATACCATCTCCAGATAGGTCGCCTACTGCAGCGCAATCCACAACCTTTTCTCAATCGGTATATCGTCTTCAGCCAATATGTTTATGAGCGAGCCGGTAATTACTTCTTCGTCGCCGACCTTCCAATGCTAAATTATTGCCGTTAGTGTGCGAGCGTTACTGAAGCGATAATGGCATTCCTTCAGATGTAAGCCAACACGCGCATATTCTCCTGCATGTATGAACTTATTTCATGCTGCAGCAATATAAGAGAGCAGTTCTTCAACCCCCGCCTCTCGCTTTATGGTGGATTTCTTGTGGCTACAAAGTCAAGTGCGTAACGACGCTTATATACGATAATCATATTCTAAGCAGGCTATTGTACAGATGGAAGCTATCACCATGGGATGCATATTTCACCTGTTCATCCAGGCGATGTGATGTCTGTATCTTCGCGGTCTTCTCGGAGGTCAATTGCAGAATATGACATCTGGCGCCGGTGGGAGGACTGCCTTTGGTTCCAAGATACCCTTGAGCAAGAGTACTCCCGTGCTGCGCGCGAGAAGAAGACCCGTCTCCAGCAGGGCAAAGGTGTCAAAGCCTTCAACGGGATGTACAAGCAGGACATGGCATCTTCATGGGAATCACTCCCCCAGGCCCAGACCCAAAATCGGTAGCTAAAGATATTCATGGGTACCTTCCCCGGCTCACTAAGAAAGGTACAATATTTCGAGCAAGCCAGGCCACCATTGAGATACGACAAAAAGAGCTTCGCGCCCTGATTGAAACTCTATTCTCCGACGACATGCCCGCCTTGATTCAAGAGATCCGAGCCAGCACCATTGTCACTGACTTTTTTGGACTCTGGAGAAGGGATTATGACAACATGGATCGCCCACTGAAGGGTATACGCAGCTCCGTTTCGAGCAGCGTCTTCTCGACATATTTTGCGAGTCCACCACCTCTCTTTCTATAGGTCCAATAGAACAGTTCTTCGTCCGACACCACTACCCCTGCTTCTCTTCCCAATTCTCCCGCCAGAAGGCCTTCTAGGTCTAGCACTGGTCGAATGAGCGTCCACGCTCGCTTCATAACGATATTACTGAAGAAACTCGATATCCACAATCTTCCAAACGCTCCAGTATGGTTAGCATTGACACGATCTCCGAGGCGTCCACCACGTCACCGGTCAGGCCTCGTCGTCGTCCAGTATCGTCGTCATCATCTCAGTCCGATTCCTCGTCAACGCATTCAGATGGCAGCTCCGACTCTGCTTCTTCTACGGCCTTGACGACCCCAGCTATTGCGGAGGAGGTTCCCTACGTATTTGGTCATAATCCTCAGTCGGGAGACCGCCCTAACTCTATGTTGGAGATTTTGCCAGAGGAGCGCGATATGCTTGCGAAATCACAAGATTTTCCATCAGCCTCCTTCGTAGGCCCAGGACTTCGAACATGGAGCGAAGAGCCAACCGCACTTGGTCGATTTTGGAAATGCCCCAAATAAAGAAAGGGAAAGTAACCAGGTACGTCCACCCCTGAAAATATGATTGCCCAACAATAACCTGTGATCCTTAGTGGAACGCAACGTCCGGGAATCATGGCAAACGACAGACTCATTGGACGCGACTGCTAGCGAGATCATGGATGGCCTCAATCTTTCACTCCCTCATCCAATCAAAGACAACAAATACCGCGAATCTCTGGCCAGCATTTCGACTTTCATGACCACAGACTCCGCAGATGCTGTCATCCCCGCAGCTCTACATGTACATACTCCAACAATAGAGAATCTCGCCCCCGCGTCTCTACCGCACTTACACTCTCAGACTTCGAGATATACTCGGACTGTGACAACGACACCGACTCTATGCTACACCGTCAATCCATTTTGGATTCCAGCTCTATTCTAAACGCTTTCCCTCGTCCCAACTCTTATCTTCCGGAGACTTATAGGAGTACGCAGCCCGACAGTCGCCCAGAAACACCCACAGGGCAATATCTGACTCCCCCTCCGCCCCTGTCAGCCCTATCACACCCGACTTCGGACAAACCTCTTTTCATCGCCCGCCTTCGCCAACGTCAACCATCTCGACAGCGTATACATTCTCTACAGTTACTAGTTCAGTTTCTCCTGGCTCAATCTCTATCAAAGCCGCGCACAATTCTGCTATTATCCTTCTCCGGGTCTCACGAGAAATGTCGCTCACGGAGGTTCGTCAACGCATCTACAATAAATTTGTTGGGCAGGAGGGCATTCCTCTTGCAAATGATTTCGCCATTGCTTTCGCTCATCCGACACCAAAGTCGCCAGCAAACTAACCCCTAAACGCCTTCTTCTGCTTCGTCTGCGGATGATACGGAGTTAAACTTCATATCTCTGATTTGGACTGGGCGAAGCTTATTGGTGGTGCGGATGGAAGTAAGATTACTCTTCGCATCCTGGATCCCAAATAATCCTGTTGTATCTTTATTTTTCACGTATCTCTTCTAAAATTTTGCAACTTCGACATTGTATACCTTCTTTCGTGCGTTTGACACTTTCTACCGCGTAACTTTATTCCTTCGCATTTACTTTCGAATTCGTCTTGTTTCAACTTCGAAGCATTTTTTCAGGACCTTCTTTCAAGACTGTCAATGACTACCATCACTTCTTCATTACTCACAACACTCATTGTAACAGAGCATGAAATATATCATTTTACGGTGGACTGTATGCTCAGCGTTTCATGTCAGGCCCAGGACAAAAGCAAAAGCAGCCATGGCTCCAAGTTCTCCGCAAACAAGTGTCTATCGGCGGAAGTATGTAGAGCTTTGAGCACTGAGCGCTGAATATGCGCGGGAACGCGTGAACTTAATAATACGCAAGGTGCATGTACAAGTCATTTCTCTCTCACCCGCTCTCGCCCTTCCTACCCTCTCCTGCACCCTGCCTGCACCCCGTTCTGGTTGTAAAATTATTTATATCATCATCATCATCAGGTGTTTTAGGCAGTGATTATCCCGTGCCAAAAATATACGTCCAACATGACCTGGAACGAAGTGCCACTAGTACTAAATAATAACATCACCCTGCTTAGTTTCTATTGTGATTTGTCATGGCTATGTTTTCCAGATGTTCGCAGCCTGCAGCCTCGCCGCATCAAATGCATCATGTTTGGATAACCAGCCAACCACGAGGGAGCATTGTAATCGTGTGGGTAATGCCATTTGAACGCATCTACTTCGGCTTGTTCCTGGGTTGATATCCACACTGTACAACAATTGCACTCGACACCGCCAATCTCATTCTCAACATATCGAGTCAGCTCTCACAGCAAAGCAACAGCTTCTGGTCGCCAGGTCTTTGCAGTTCGGAGGACTCCGAATGAGCAACGCTGTATGAGCGCTTATAAGGACTTGATACCTTCAAGTAAGCTTGCATATCAGTTAAACTATCATTTATTCAAGCCTTAATCTGTGGCATTCTTATCATGAATCATGATAGATGCCTGAAGCTAGGGGAAAGAAACTCTCGACCGAGAGTCTCGATGCTTTGATAGTCGCTTTAGGCCTCTCTGAGCCCGTAAATGCTGGTGGAAGCACCGAGCTGAATGATACTGACACAATTCGTGCTACTCGTGCAGTATCAAACCTCGGTAGAAAGAGCTCTTTGGCTGTGTTTTCGGGACCTCTGCAGACTTCTATCGTCCACGGGGAAGGCCCTGGTATGGATGCCGCTGAGATTTTCGCGCGCGATTATCTTTCAGACTACGATATATGCTCAGATTTCGAGGAAGGTTATGACTATGAGGCGCCAGGTAGGTCCATGACTTGGAATCCTTTTTTCCCATTGAAATTCAATGGAATACCATGCGAATGTTATAGATATTGTGCCATCTCGGCCAGAATCATTTTTAGAGACCTTCGAAATGGTTGATTCATATTTCATCGACACGCGCTCTATCACCCAATCTCCACCGCTTTCACCAATGTCAAACTATGCACCAGACGACACAATACACCTCAAAGTGGCACATAATGCCTCTATAATTATGCTGCGCATTCCGCGCTTCACATCTTTTATGGATCTGAAGCGCCGACTCTATGACAAATTCGTCAACCAACAAAAAATCTTTCTCTCTCATACCTTTTCTGTTCTTCTCGCCCTCCCTCCGAATTCCTTACCGTCTCCAGGCTATAAACGAGTGTCGTTTGCGAGCCGCACAGAGATGCGCTTTATCAACCGCGAATCAGATTGGAGAGACATTGTATCGGCGTACGATGGGAGTAAAATAACCCTTCGCATTCTTGACACTCCGCCATAAATATGCCCGTCTTTTACTTTGCTAGTATCAATCTAGCATTGATCTTTATTTTCCTCTTTCGTATGTACTTATGTCCTTCAGCTGTGTTCATATGATCCCATCACTGATATGCCAGTGCGCCATGGTGGGGACCCTTCGTAAATGTACTAATGTATTGTTGTTCTACTTTTGCTGGCTTGAACATGAAGCATTTTTGAACTCCAATATTTAGATTAACAACGAGGAGGAGATGGACATATTATTCACTGCGCCAGCATTGGGCAGGCCGAAACATCTAAATTTAGGTTGACGGCCCGTTCGGCTGTCGACGGACAAGATAAGATAAAAATATGCAGAGCCGGATACCATTCACAACACTGTCGCCATTCATTCCGAACCCTTCTTATATCGATATTAAATCGATACTATCATCTATCTGTAGCCAATGCCTCTCCGAGTCGGATACGGTGAACGCTCTCTGCATCTCATGTACTTTTCAACATCTCATCATTACCCTAGTTCGAGAACATTTCTCGAGTCCTCTTCTACAATTCGCAGAAGCAGATGATGGAAAGACCTTCACTCTTGTCGAATGCCCCAGTATGCCCTCATTTCACACGCTCTATAGCTATCAATATGACCTCTCATTTCAGGCGGTACCGGGCAACTGATCTCGCGGTTGACGAAGGATGAGATCGACATCGCCATGTGCGCTCTCTAACGAAATGAAATACATTGCAATGGTGTCCTAATATTCCTTGAATCTTAGCGCACTCACTGATCCTCTGATATCTGGCATCGCGAATGGATCGAAGGCATACAAGCTCGTAGGAAGTTTTGTTTCAACGCCGTTGAATTGGTAAAGCATCAGAAATACGCATATATCTATCCTTCTTGACTTCTGTTCTAATACTCCAATATTAGGGCAGTCACCACTGGAACAAAGTCCAAATTCAACTCTATATCTGATCTCAAGGGAACAACGATAGGAATCTCGAGAAATGGAAGGTACTTGCTCGCTTTCAATTTTGCAAATGTTACAAGGGTCCCAATAAAATATTCAGCGGAAGCCAGACGATGGCGTATGTTATGGCTCTCCAGCAAGGTTGGCCGACGGAGGATCTGAAATTTCAAAGTGAGTTGATGCGCAAGCTCCTGTGAAGATCGATTACACACCTGATACTTATCTCCCTAGTCAATAACGACATCCGTGGTCTTCTTGACTCCGTAAATGACGGTTCGACTAGCGCGTTCATGTGGGAATGGTTCACGACGAAGCATTTTGTTGACGCTGGAGAAGGCCGCTTTGCGAGTCTTTTTTACGCGCTGATGTGGTCATTTATTGACGCAATTATATTTGTAGATTGGCTCAGTCCCTACACCTTGGCCTTCGTGGCTCATTGCTGCTCATCCCGAACGCGCATCCACAGAAACTACCAACGCTTTCCTAGAGGGTCTCACAAAATATGTTATAGACTTTGATTCAGAAAAATCGCGAGCCAGCAAAGATGTCCCTTTCATTGTAAGCAAGTTTGGATACCCAAAAGAGGATGTTGAGGTGCGCGGGCTAAATCTTGTATTCAATTATGTCTTCCAAGGAATTGATTTCTTTTTAACCTGAACTAGGCTTGGTTGAAGACTGTTAAATACCCTCAAAACTGTGCGGAAATTCCAACGAAAGTAATCTTGGACACTCTGGGGTGGGTGTTCCTACAAGCACTTGCTATTGACTCAGGACGTTCTGATTATTTGAATTTCTTGTAGTGTTCTTGAGAAGGCAGGCGTCGTGAAACATCCGGAAGGGGGTTTTGATATTGACGACTTCGTCAACAAGGGGATTGCCCACTTAACTTAAATGCAGAGGTTATTATCCTATAAAATGCTACAAGACCGACATATATGCTTCTCTTGTTTATGGTACCTTGAATTCAAGAATATAATTATCATACAAGGAAGATGTGGGTTGCAACACAGAGAAAAAACATCATAATGTGGCCCACAACACAAGAAAAAAAGATTATTGGAAATTTCATTACTTAGATACAATTGATGGATAGCAGTGATGACATAGCACAAGACAGATGATAGATGCTCGAAAAATATTCTCATTCTTTTACCTCTTCGATGAAGCCTGACTTGATGGTCGTAGAATCTACGTCGTTAAACAGAGCCTCTCCCTTCTTTTCGGCTTTATTCAGGAATCCTAGTTTGAAAAAGAAACATCGGTATTTGCTGAATGATGTGCGAAAAGCCTACCTTTCATCTTCTTCTTATGCGCTCTTTCCCTTTCATCGTCGATTGCGCGTAATCTTGCAATTTCTTGATCTACGAGAGCCACGTCTGAAAAGACAGAAATCTGGTCAACACAGATAAGCTAACTGTTCACCAATACTGGTCGTACCTGAAGGATTCTTTGTTTTCAGATCTTCCAGAACTTTGACCGCTTTGTCGAAGAATCCTTGCTCTCCTAGTGCCTTCCCTTTACGGAATAAGGCCTTGTAGTTGTTTTCGTTCTTTGCAAGAGCCTTGAATAGTAGAACAAAGCTTCAGTAACGTCGGCTTATTCCAAATTAATGTGTCACTCGCCTTGTCTGCCGTCTCTGCTGCTCTTTTCCAGTTCTGGTTCTTCAGATGACATGCTGACATATTCGCATATATCTTTTCCAGAATGTCGTCGACCTTGCAACAGACATGAGATGATCATTGATGATGAAAACCCAGAAACAGACGCACCTCAGTCTTCTCTTTGGCACCCTCAGTAGCATCAGTTGATGGACTCTTCGAGCCGACTCCAAGGCTTTGCAGTGCATTCCTATACAAATCCATTAGATTGATTAAGGATCGAAAATCGCGTAGGTAAAACGAACTTGTCGAGCCCAAGCAGGTACATGAGAGCCTAATAATCACTTTGTTCAGCGACTCCGCCGCAAATCTTAACTGATTTATTGATCACCTCATGATACGATTTTAGGGCTGTAGATATATGGGTTGAGAACATCCTAGAAACCTGAGTTCCATATTATAATCGTACCATCTTTAACATTCCCGAGTTTGAAAGCTTGGTCCCCTGTGTCTTTCTTTTGCTTTGCGGTGGCGAGTTTGTGAGCGGTAGTGTTAGCAAGATCGGGTACGTAGTCAGCCATTTCGCGTTTTCAGAGAGTTAAGTGGTATATATTCCCAAAGAAAGTAGAAAATGTGAAACAAACGAGTTGGGGCAAGTACAGAAGGTGGGCGTGGTGGAAGACAAAGCGGCACGTAATATAATCGCGTCTGGGGCTGTGCTATCTGTTGTGGTATGCTTGGCTACTACGAACACCGGAACCGTTTCCCCGTCAACGACATTCTAGTAGTTCTCCTCATACCCCATCCGAAATGTCGCTCTTGGGCACTGTTGTCGGCTTCTCCTTCGTCGGGCTTGCTGCCAGACTCGGTCAGCTCAGCATCAAAAGTAGAAATCTCTACTCAAGTATGTGTGGCCTCCAACTTCATGTCGGCGATACTATATTCAACGCTTCATCTTTTCTAGACCCAGGTGGCCATTTGATTTCAATGGGTGCTTTTGGAATGGTTGGATACTATGCGTACCAATGGGAAACTTATTCCAACGATGCCCTCGCTCGGAAGGCGAAGGAAATCGAAGAACGACGAATCAGGGCCATCGCAAAAGCAGACGAAGCTGCTGCTGCCGCTACGGATAGAACGTAGACAATGGATCTGCTATTGATTGTACCAGGCGGGGTATAACGTGCGTAACTGGTATTATGTGAATTACCCAATTCCTAACGACTGGTTTCCCTTTCCCAGAACCTTTAGAGCCATGATGCTATTTCTATTACAATCATTCAGAATACCATGACGAAATACTGGATAAACTCATGCCTTTTGGAGAGCATACGCAAAGATTCTATTTTATCTGATCAGCGATATTTCCGTCAACATTACAATCCTTTTTGCAAACATACTCGATTGCTCCTTTCGAAGACTTCGCTGGGAGGTGCCATCCTTCGTCCACAAGGTCATGCAAGGACAGTTCCAAATCCTCAGCAATAATAATCACCACGCGTGTGCTGCTTATATGTATATCGCCCAAAGTCCCAGCCAACAATTTATCCATGGTGCAAATATGAACCAAGATTCTTCGCGTCCCTGCACCTCTCATTATGCTTCTGTGACATTTTTTTTTTGCTCGAGGTGTCAGCTTTCGGGATAGGTATATTTGTGCTTTAAATTTAAATTCTCAAAGAGACTATTTGACCATTTTCTTCGTGGTCACTGAAGACACATACCGCTGCTGTCGCAATATCCAAAATCTTTGGTCCCTTTCGATACGAGCAGGTGCCAGTACTGGTTTCTTTAACTAACATTCATGCCGAATTTGTAGCATTTTAACGTTATGGTTTACAGGAAGGCACGTGTTTGCATTTCCCGCAAGGCAATGACACTGATATGATCGTGGCAAATCCGATTTCGAACGAGATGCTTCAAGTTATTCCTCTGTCCTAACTAACACTAAAATATCCTTTCGCAGAGAATACCATGTCTCTTGCTCAGCCTCTTGTCGATTCCGATATCGTCATTATGTATGACTTTGCTTTCTCTATCGATGCAGAAGCACGATTCTAAACATGAGCTTGCGCATACATAGTGTTATGGGTCAGACCGGATCCGCGAAAAGCACGGTAAATTGAATTTGGTATAACCTGTTCAAAATTCCAATTAATTAATGCTTTGCTCTTGTAGTTCATTAACACGCTTTTTGATAAAGAAGTTGTATCTGTTGGGAAGGACATGGAACGCGAGACCAAGGAAGTTATGTGTGTGGACGAGCTCCTCATTGATGCAGAGCGCCTTGGATCGGACAAATTGATCATCATGGATACACCTGGCCTTGATTACGGAAGTGGTCAACAGAATATCGAGATCGTCGACCAAATTATTGCCAAGTTGAAAACTGTGTATGTCGAATGATATCTACACTTCGATTGCCGATCCTCTTCTTATACATTCGGGCACAGCGACGCTGCTCAAACCGGACAGGCATCATTTACCTCCAGACCGTCGATTCCACTCAGCCCAGTAAACCAGATGCCAAGCAAAAAGAATTGTTCAAGAAATTCACGGACCATAATGGTTGGTTTTTTCTAGTTTTCGGTGTTACAATGTGGAACGCAACTCTATACAAGGAAGAACATATACGCTCTAAAGAGGATGCATTTAAAGAGAGAATTTGGAAGGATACGTTTGAAGCGGGAGCTGAATTAGTCTGGATACATAACAAACAACCTGACTCTGCATGGAAGGCCGTTGAGAAGCTTTACAAGGCAATAAAGTATGTCGATTTTGGACTATCATGCAATCGACTCGCACGATGGATAGTGACATCATCCTCCACAGACAAAATGAGCGTTCAAGAAAAGAGACGGAAGCACCAGCGATCTTGTTCGATCTTCATCGAGGGTTGTATTACCCATCGTGTACTGATACTTTCTTTCAGGTTGCTAGGGCAAACAGGGAGCGGAAAGAGCACTGTGAGTGCACTTGAGTCTGAACAAGTTTACTCAGTGAATTGACCTGCATTGTATCCATCAGTTCATCTCGGTCGCCGGACGCAATCAGCTGGGACCACATCCAAAGATAGGAGATAGGCTAGACCCATGTACAACGAGAGTACAACAATTCCTGCTCGAAGACCCGCGCAACGCTGGGCAATACGTGCGCCTCATTGACACACCTGGTTTTAACTCTGAAGCTGCCGGAGACAAGAAACAACTTAAAAAGATTAGAAAATGGCTCAGAAAGGAGTGCGTACTAATCTTTATATTAGTCCATCCCATGGGCTGACAAGTTACGATTCAATCAGGCCGGAAACCAAACTTAATGGTATCCTCTTTCTAGATGATCAAGTCGGACCATCGACACTTTTCCAGACAAAGCCTAGGGACATACCGCGGAATCCTCCCAGCATTTGGGTTGTCACTACCAAAGAAAACAGGATCAACAATCGACCTTATTCAAACGCATATGAAGTGCGGCCTTTTGACAAGTCTGACGAGTCGGCTTGGGCGATAATCCGCGACGTTCAACGGTTGGAAAGTACTACCACATATGGTAAACTCTCTAAAGAGTTGGTCCCAACAATGGGTTTAATGGACAGGATACTTGAATTGCTCCGAATCACAAGGCAGAGCCACTAGTGATAGATAAACCAAAGGAAGATAGCAGATGTCTTGGGCATTGCAATGAATACTCGGATTATGCGAGTTCGGGATTTTCGAGGATTATAAGTCAAAGAACAACTGATTCCCCTCCCACCTCACTCACCAATCACTCGCTTGAAAAACCATACTTCCGCTATCGGAATCCTCATTGCATACCCCGCGAGATGAGAAGAAATATAAATTGAGATCAAACTAAGAGACACGCAGAGCAAAACATGGCCGAAAAGCACGAAAAGGAGGTAAGAAAGAAAAGCACGAGGACCAGTCGAGATCTATGGTAAATCAGTCAGTCAGTATGTACGTCTGGAATTGAAATACCAAACAAAACAAGGGGGGTGAGAGCAAAAGTAAACTCGTGGATCGATATATATATAGATATATAGCAATGTCAATGAGAATGCAGATCGAACATCGAATTCAAAAGGCAAAGCAAAAATGCAGATGCGATGCAAGAAAGTGATTGTGGAATGGGGATGAGGATAAAGGGTAGTATAACACGAATTTGAGGGAAAGATGGAAGGATGAATGAGAATAAACAACCTCAAGTGCTAGTGCAGATGTGGAACAATGTAGTTCGATGAATGGGGGAAAAAACAGTGCAGGCGGATGAATGGTGAATGCTGAGGTGGGTGTTAGTTGATCGAGGGCGTGGCCGGCAGCGAGTATAGCACAGGCAGGTAGAGTACCAAATAGAGGTAGAGTACAGAGGGTAGCGTAGCAGATGATGGAGGGGTGGGGGTGGTTCCTGGCGTAGGTGGGATCAAACCAGGAGAAATTGATAGATAGTGTTACACGCTCGTCCAAGCGAACAATTCCAATGAGGGAGGAGATGAAGACGATGGTGAGGGCGCGGTGGTGATATGGGATGATATAGCTGGCAGCATCAATGATGCAAGGAAGATAGAACATAGGATGGGACATTCGTGCCAAGATCTACCTCCAAAGCTAGGTCTGAAGGGAACTGGATTGTGGGATCCAGATGCAAGGAATGTGGGTAACGGTATGATGCAAAAAAGGCAGCAAAAGAAAAGGTAACAGGCAGGTCAATGCAATGAGCGTAAAGGGACATAAAGATCCACAAGATAGAGCCGAATTGATGAGAGATAGGAAGGTAGTTGGACAAATGTAGAATGACAAAGGAACAAGCTAAAGAAAAGGAGCAGGAAACAGAAGAAAGGAAAGTGAGCGTGGAGTCCATGAGTATCAGAAACAGGTAAAATGGCATGAATGATAGTACACAGAACCAGCCGAAACATGAGCAGAGATCAGGCAGATGGTACACATGAAAGAAAAAAAAATGAAGCAAGGAATGTACTGTGGAATCTCAAAAGTGGACTCGTAAAGCGAAAGAAATGATTGTGCGGGCGACTCCGAACTCGGAGGCAACAGATGATGCGCCTTGATGGTAGATGACATCCAGCATAAAAGCGACTAGGGCGAAGAATAATGGCAAGGTCAGCAGATGGTAAGCGCAACCCGCAGTGTTTTCGATATACACTGTCGGGTAGCGAAAAATGAATGTTGGTATTCGCCCGAGGCGATAAGTTCTTTGTGGCAATGAAAATCCTGGCGACGGTGGTGGTGGTGGGGTGGTAGTGATGGTGGCGAAATTGTTGATATTGGCGATGGCCATTGTGCTGATGGTAAATTTGTCGATGTTGATAATTGTTGTCGAGGTTGTGTTCTTGACGATGGTGGTGGTGGTGGTGGCATGAAATAATACACGATAAGTTGATACAAGGCACAGAGCAGGCCAGAGCTGCTCCGCACGATCCGATGTCTTCTTTCTTCTTCCGCTTTCGTCGTCTTTCTCCCCCCGCGTCGCGTCCTACAACATCTGGAACGCGCTTCCCAAACACCCCTTCTCCCTCTCCCTTTCTCGTTCTCTCTCCCTCTCTCTCTCCCTCTCCCTAACACTCTCCCGCTTCACACCACCCGTACCGTCCATAAACCCCTCGCCCAACCCCCCTCCAAACACATCGCCTCCACCCTTCCCACCCGCCGCCGCCTCCTCCGGCACCAGGCTCCCAAACGAGATCCGCCGCGCGCCCGCGAGCCGTCGCACCCGCCGGAGCGTCTTCACCCGCGGGCTCGCGGGATCCGGGCTCAACGCGCTCGTCACACTCGCCGGGCTCGCAGGGCTCATCGGGCGCGCATGACGCAGCGCAGGGCTCGCGGGGCTCGACGGCGCCGTCGGCGCATCCTCCATTCGCACACTGCGGCTGCGCTCCCGCGGATGGGCGGAGGCAGCGAGCGCAGACAACAGCGCAGGCGCCCGGTGCGCGAGGACCGCCTCCGGCGAGCGGAGGCGCGTGTGCACGGGAGCGGGCGCGGGCTTGAAGGGCGGCAGCTCCGCGCCGAACATGCTCGGATTGCGCTGCGCGCTCATGCGCGGGGCGCGCGCGGGTGCCGGCGCGGATGCATGCGCGGTATTGTCCTTATCCATGTCTCGGTCGCTCTTGGTGGCGCTTCCACCGGAGGAGGTCTTCACATGCCCCACCGTCGTCCGGCTCTTCGTCCTGTCTCTCTCCTTCTTCTCGTCCGCTCTCTCTGTTTCCCTCTTCATCATTTTCTCCCTCACGACCTTCTCGCTTTCCAACACCTCCACCTCCATTTCATCCTCCATCTTTCCTACCATCGGACTAAGAAGCACACCCCGACTCGCGCTCAAGCGCGTACGCGACGCGACCGGAGCCTCCTTCATCGCAGGCGACGACGACGCCTCTTTCGCTCTGCCAACCTTCGGCGACGCCACCACGGCCCTCTTTCCACGCACAACCGCCGGCGTCGCCGGGCTCGGCGGCACAGACGACGGCGGCCCCTCCGCTCCCCTAGGGCTCATCACCACCACCGCCTCCCCACCGACAGCGCGCGTGCGCAGCTTCTTCGCCTTCCGCGTGCGCGCCTTCTCCTCCTCGTCCGACGACGGGTACGACCCCGCCGACAGCTGCCGCGCGTGCTTGTGCAGCCCGTCGTCGCGGCGCTCCTTCTGCGGCGTCGTCTCCGCCGCGTTCTCCTTGTCCTTGTCCTTGGACGTCGCCCGGCTCTTCGCCTCCTGCAGGAGGGCGCCGTACGACGGCGCCCGCTTGAAGCCCGCGATCGACGGCGCGTAGTCCTTCGGGGGCGGCAGCGGCGGCGGACCCCCCGCAGTGAAGGAGTCCGAGCGGCGCACACGCTGCAGCCGCGGGTCCAGCGCCATGCCGCCGCCGCTGCTGATGCTGGCCCCGCTGCTCGTGCTGAACAGGGAGCTCGAGCGCGACGAGAGCGTCGACGCGGAGCGGCGCAGCGCGCGGGGGCGCAGGCCCATGCCCAGGGCCAGACCGAGAGAGAGCGGCGCGGCGGAGGAAGAGGAGAGCGAGGAGACGCTATTCAGCGTCGTCGAGCTGGGTGTGGAGGGCGCCATGAGCGAGGGCACGTCGCTCGAGTTTGGGGGCGACTCTGAGCGACGTTTATTGTTCGCTTTATTGGGGCGGTCGTTTTCGTGTTGTGGCGCGGTTTTGCCGTGCGCACGGGAAGCGCGGGCGTACGGGTGGAAGCCTGGGTTAGGGAAGGTCTGCTCGGTGCGCTGGAGCCGAGTCGACAGTCTGTTTGGGGCAACAAATGGTGGTATCAGTATGCGTATCATTCGGATCCGCATAGGAAAGCAGCATGCAAGCCCATAGAATGAAGATGGGATGTGATGGGAGGAAGGAAGGCGAAGCACACGATAGGCTCAATGCCCAGGGGTGATATTAAGCTCATGCTTTGCTTCCCAAGCCATAGCATACGGGACTATGGGGAGTAATACCCAAAGGGGTAAAGAAAAGAAAGAACAAGGCGGCGCATGGAAGGAAGGAGACTCACCGCGCAATATTCGGATTGTCCTTGAGGGCAGCGGAACCAGGCTTAATGAAGTCCATGCTGCTCTGCCTATAGAGCGGGCGGCGCGGGCCCACACCGACGGCGCGAATAGGCTTGTCCAAGGGTGCAGGAGCATGCATATCGTCACATGCAGAGTCAGCGGAGCCGTCGGCGATTTCGATAGCGTCGTGGTCCTCCTCTTGGATGGTGTGGCGGCGCTGCTCTGCGAGGGCGTCTTCTTTTGCGCGGGCGCGGGCGAGTTCGAGGAGTTTGGCGCGCGTGGCGCGAACGGAGTGGGGCCAGTCAGCAGGGCCTTTGGCGTGAGCGACACCGCGAGCGATTTTGTCGAGCAGATTGGACGGGGGTACAGGCCCATGGAAGGGGGTTACAAGATGCGCGGGGAGCGCGTCGAGGGTCTACAGGGACGGCGCGGCGCAGGGGTAAGCACAATGCAAGGGAAAATGGGATGGAAAGAGACATACGCGGGTGAGGAGGAGAATCTGGTCGGGCTTCCAGTCGACGTCCATCTCGTCGGCATTGGAGCTAGCCCAGCTGTCGCTGCTCTTGCGGTTGGCGGCATAGCAGACAGGCGGGGGCGCGCCATCGAAGAAGCCGCTGCTGCGCGGTGTATGGGGCGACGCGGCGGAGGTTATGGAGAGCAGCGACGAGCGGCGGTGCAGCGGGGGGTGGGGCAGGACGATGGCGAGAGGCGAGAGCCCCGTCCGCCGCGTTTGCATTGAGAAATAAGAAAAGCTAGGGAAGGGACGGCAGGGTGTGCTGCAGAGAAGGAATGGCTCGCGTCGACCCCTGCGCGCAATTTCCATCCACCGCCCTCAAGTGTACAAACACACACAAATCTTCCCACACCCTCCCAAATCCGACGCTCGGACCATCCCCCGACGCATCTGCCCGCCTTCCCCCGCGCTCGCGTGGCCCCATCACACATCACTTCCTTCCTCGTCTCTCCACCCAAAATACAACCAGCACCCTCCCCAGACCGCCTGCTGCCTCCTGCTGCGCTCGTATGTGCTACGTCCCGTTTCGCCAGTGGCAGGGACATGCGCTGCAACGTGTTCTGCAGCGTGCCCTCCGCGTATCATCCATCTCCATACCCCGTGGTCATTCTGATGTGACATGCCTGCAGAACCAATTCCCTCCCATATCACCGCTCCCATTCACGTATCCCTTTCACCGTGGGTGCGTCCTCGCACTCATGCCCTGCCTCGAGGCACCTCCCATTGATCGTCTCGATCGTCTGATCAATCTACCAATCAATTATATCCACGCTCCTAGTCAACATCGTCGATTTCTGATCGCATATGTTTTCTCTGACCCCGCCTTCGTTTTCCCAAAGTGAACATAGTTTCCTTCTTGTTCCATCTCTCGCGCCTTGTGAGCTGCTTCTTGTCCGCATTGCTGCCGACGGCCGCTTTCTGCAGACTGCCAGCACACCGTGACCGCGAAGTTCGAACAATGGATATGCCAGCCTCTCGCTGATCCCCGGTCCTTACCTGATCTGTCCAGAATCCATATCTACATCTGCGATCTATCCAAGGCTGCTTATCTGTTGCTGCCAATTCCCCAATCTATGTTCACTGTCTGCCGCATCTATATTTTCCGAAACGTCCTTTTGTTGGACTCAAGGATCGTCCAGGCCACTAGTTTCAGACTTGCAGCCTTTTCTCGCAAATTACTCGTGAATCGGCTTTTGTCAGGTCTTTCAAGTGTTCACCGTCAACTTCTTCATGCTTCCGTAGCCTCTTCCAAGCAAGAACGTTCCTCCGCACCACTTCATACCGCAGGCGATGAACATTCCAGTCCCGAATCTCGGCTGATCCCCGGTACGAACTAACCTTACGATCTGCCATAACTCATAATCCATACTTGCCTACATCCTTCTACGATCTATCCATAGCGGCACGGCAACATCACGTCTCCTTATCTATCTGTCCCTGGTACTGACACTGTCTGACGGGCATTGGCGATGGTTGTCTGCCCCAGACTGATCTCTCCCGGTCCCATCCTACGTCTCCATCCCCTCCCTCTCCCCAGCTCCTGGGTTCGTGCATGCATGTTGCAATCATTCACCGCTGTTGGTAACTAGTCCACCATCATTCACAGCGCACCATGCATGTATGCCCCTTCGTGACTGTCTCCCTCCCTCCCTGCTACCGCCAGCATCGGAGTTGCATACACGCACATGTATGTCTGCCGCTCCCCATTCATTATTGCCAGTTAACGTTCATCCATCAACTACGTACATATGTAGCCAATGGGGGTCGACACCCGGCCTCCGTACTTTTGCCAGTGCGTTGCTGGCCTATGCATGCATGTATCCGTTTCAATGACAGGAAGGCATCACACATCGCGCGCTTCAAACGAGGATGCGCCTGCAGTCCACCCATGAAGGACCCACATAAAAAGGGAGTCAGTCTCATGAAAATTCCGTTACCTGTAGCTGGTCTGCTAAAATCACAGATATCCCTTCCCGTAATCAATCTAATTCCACGCATATTGGATAGTATCCTTGTTAAGCAACCACGCTGCTTGATAACGGGAACGCGATAACACACGTTCGCACCTGTGCGCAACTGAACTTACTTCATATATATTAACGCCACTATCCAGCCAAGTGGCCAATGTATCTGCAGAGGTGCATATGTTTGACATTATCGATGGGAAACTATCCCAAAACTGTCCTATGGTCTACATCGACGCGTGCTAGCCTGTTTCTTTTAATAAATGAGCGCCCAGCTGACTGGTTATTTTACTGGTGTGTGGCTTTCTATAATTATACATTGCTCAATCTCAGTGAAGAGACGCTGGTAGTCCACGCACACTCGGTGTTCATTAAATGCATCGCTGATCTCGTGTTCCGAGCCTTTGTCGATTAAGGGAGTGCATCCCCATGTCAGCCGAATCCAGTTGCCCTGATAATATCGTCGCAACATTCATTTGACACTCCCAATCAAGTTGAGCGAGCGTGAAATGATCCACCAAATAATAAATTCGGTCTTGACCTTCGTGCTGTCGCACAACGCGTCGGAGGAGCTCCATACATTTCGAATTTCAGCGATAATGGAAAAAAGACAGAACTATTTCAGGGGACGAATTACAGGTAACTTTCGAGACTCGCAATAACAAAGGAACTATAGTAGATGTTTCGAAACGATCGATGATATGGAAATTAGAACAATTCCGGGATTGAGAAAACCAGACATCCTTCCTGCCATTCGAACTACCCGTTCAAATTTGCATCAGTGGTCGTGCTGTGATATCAACATAAGAGGAAACAGACCTAGAATCCCAAAAACTTCTTGATACGCTCCCCCAGTGGCACCTTCAGTTTGTTCGCCGTTTTCAAGAGTTGACCAAGCTCCTCTCGTCCCTGTTCTAAATCTCTGTCGGTAAGGTGTTTCACTTTTCGCCTCTGAAGTATAATCAATTCATCGATCGAATATTTCAAAGTCTGTCCAGCATCTGTTTGGGGTATAAATTTTCGCATCTTCACAAGTTCCTTTTGTATCGTCAGAAACTCGATCTTGGATTGCCTGATCTTGGCGCGGTCGAGTATGCTGTTAACTATTGCACGGGGAGTGTCCTTGGCAAGGACGCGAACAACCTGGGACCCTGCTTCGATCATGTCGTTCCAAAATTCTGACTTGAGTTGCTCCTCACGGTTGTGACCAAGCGCAGAATCGACCGTTGACCACATCGTTGTCCCAAGGACGACACATTTCAGCGCATCTTCACCAACCAATTTCCGAAACACGGCCAGGTTTCGGAGAGTTGTGCCGCACATACGGCGGTGCGTTATATCGTGGAGGTATATTACGCCGCCCAGTCTCATTTTGGCGGCATATCTAGTATTGAAGTCAGCATATTGGCCTGAAGTAACGAAAAGCCACAAACGACATCGCAAGCCAAACAGAGATACGCCGCAAGATTTCGGCATCATTGACAGTAGTATCGTCGAACCCGGGAGTATCGACAAGGACAAGCCGCCCTTTGTTGTCGCTGTTTGGATTTGTAAAGCCATGATCATGATCAAACTCAATAATAACGGGGTTCAGATGGGATGTAGTCGACCGGAGATCGTGTTTAACTATCACACGTTGGGTTTTGCCAATCGACTCTAGAACATGGTTGATAAACTACAAAGATGGGCGTGAATTTTATAAAGCGCGTATATGGGATAGACATACGGTACTCTTTCCAACACCTGTAGGACCCAAAACGCTTATGGATAAAAATTCCACATTTAGCCCATGAACCCGAATGATCAGAGGAGTTAAAATGTGCATACGGTATGACAACATCGAAAGGCTGCCCATTGAACACAGGATCTTCCGAGCGCGTCAAGCTCTTTAAAAACTTTGAAGTCTTCTTTGTGTTCTCGACCGGCATTGTTCTAGGCGAATTCTTGCTAATTGAAAGATGGCAGTGAAACGGAAAGCAAAGGTTTCTATGAAGAGGAAAGCGTAAGAGGGCATGCTAAATTATATTATATGCTGCCTAGCGGACTCCAGCCTTTCGGATCTACGCCGACATCCACACATGCATCCAGCATGGATGTTGTATAATTAGCTAGATCAAATCGTTGATATTTGAGTGACCGTGTTCAAGTCAAAGCACAAAAAGGAACGGACATATCCAAATTCGAAATCTGGCATAATTTTTTATATTATGCAACTATGGAAGTCTATACTGAATCTTCTCCGTTTGCTTATCGATATTAATTTTACCCGCCTTTAGATTCGACAAACATTTTGGCCATCTTCTCAATCAAACCCAAGTTTTTGAGATTAATTGATATTCCACAATCATGCGCTATATTGCTCTTTTCTTTAAATTGTGAGAGAATAGGTGGCCCAAAGAGTGTCAACGGAGAATAAATGGAGGAGAAGGGCAGCTCAAGTCTCAGTGCGGCTCACGTCTGCAGTTAATACACTCCCCTGGTTCTCGGGTCACTATCAAATGCATCAGACACCATCAAGACACCATCCAGGTCGCTCCCCCCTGCTTCCTCCCCCCTACTTAACACGAGGCTCGCATGGTTGCATCAGTTGTCACCAGCACTTCTTCTCCTCATTTGAGCGCCTAAAATCTCGAGGTGCAGGGCGCAAGGTGCCGAAGTGCCGCGTAGCACATGACCTTCGTCGCAGACTCGTTGCCAATGCCAGGCTTCGCTTAACCTTGTTGAAGTCTTGAAGATGCATGAGCCTGTGCGCGACTGAACAGGACTGAACTGACTTCAGAAAATTCAGATATATCAACGCCACTACCTAGCTAAGTGGGCAATGCATTTATAGAGCTAAGAGGTACTCAAGCATAAGGTTTGGCGTAAAGTGGGAACGCACAGCCCTCGTATTTATAAGAACGACTCCTATAAATAACATGCAAGATATGGCTTTTATGATATTTCGAGATTGAGAAAACCGAACAAAATTTCTGCCATACGAACTAGCTACTTCAAAAATTGCATCAGTGATCGGTCTGTGACATCAACATAATTCAGAACGAAACTGACCTAGAGTCCTATAAGATCTTCTTGACACAGTCGACGATATGAATTGTATAATATGCGGCGCAATTGAGAAAATCAGACATCATTTCTGCCATACGAAGTAGCTTCCTTAGAGATTTTAGCATCAGTGATACTGCTGTGATATCAACATGAGAACGGAACTTACCTAGAGTCAGTAGGACCTCCACTTACGCGACCTCAGCGTCACCCTCTGCTCGGTCGCCGTCATCAAGAGTTGCTTAAGGTCCTGTTGACGCTGTTCGAATTCGGCGTCGGTAAATTTTCCAGACTTTCGCGTTTGCTTTTGGAATTTAATCAATTTATCTAGCGAATCTTTCATAGCACTTCCAGCGGCTGTTGTTTGGGGAATAGATTTTCGCATCCGGACAAGGTTCTTTCGTGACATCAGGAACTCGCTCTTGGATTTCTTGATCCCGGCGCGGCGGAGAATGATGTTAACTATTTCACGAGCATCGTTCTTCGAATGGATGCTAACGATTTGGGACCCTGCATCGATCATATCCTTCCAAAATTCTGATTTGAGCTGCTGCTCGCGGTCTTTACCAAGCGCAGAATCGACCGTTGACCACATCGTTGTTCCAAGGACGACACATTCTAGCACATCTTCACCAACCAATTTCTGAAATACGGTCAGGTTTCGGCAAGTCGTGCCACACATACGGCGTTGCGCTATATCGTGGAGATATATTACGCCGCCCAGTCTCATATTGGCGGCATATCTAGTATTGAAGTCAGCATGTTGGCCTGAAGTAACGAAAAGCCACTGACGACATCCCAAGCCAGACAGAAATACGTTGCAAGGTCTCCACATCATCGATACTATAGGTGTCGTCGAATCCGGGAGTATCGACAAGGATAAGCCGCCCTTTGTTGTCGCTATTTGGATTTGTAAAACCACTTGTGCCATGACCTAGTCTCCCGTTGGCAGACTCGCCATGATCATGATCGAACTCAATAATAACGGGGTTAAAGTCGGATGTAGTCGACCGGAGATCGTGTCCAACTATCATACGTTCGGTTTTGCCAATCGACTCTAGAACACAGTTGATAAACTAAAAAGATGGGCGTGAATGTTATAAAGCGCGTATATGGGATAGACATACGGTACTCTTTCCAACACCTGTAGGACCCAAGATTCTTAATCGACAAAAAGTCCATGTTTAGCCCATGAACACGAATGATCAGAAGTGTTAAAATGCGCATACGGTATGACA
This sequence comes from Pholiota molesta, assembly GCA_014925825.1. Taxonomy (NCBI): domain Eukaryota; kingdom Fungi; phylum Basidiomycota; class Agaricomycetes; order Agaricales; family Strophariaceae; genus Pholiota; species Pholiota molesta. The sequence continues at coordinate 2,898 of JACGCK010000172.1, read as the reverse complement.
ACGTCGAAAGGTTGGCCATTGAACGGGCGACCTTCCCGATGCAGGAATCTCTTCTGAATCAAGTTCAGAAAATTTGGAGTTTTTTGTGTCGTGCCCATTGATTTTGGAGTTTTCTGTGTCGTGCCCGTTGTTCTAGTCGAATTGTTGTTGTTTGAAAGATGGAAGTAAAAAGTTCTCTGTGTCTGTGTCATTGCCATCGCTCTCGACGAATTGTTGCCGTTTGAAAGATGGAATGCAAAGGTTTCTAGGAGGAGGAAAGCGTAAGAGGGCATGATGCCAAATTGTATTATATGCCGCCTAGAGGACTCCAGCCTTTCGAATTGGCATCGACATCCACACATGCATCAAGCATGGACCTTGCATAATTAGTTAGATTAAATAGTTCATATTTTGAGCGACCGTGCTGAGATCAAAGGAACAGATATGGACATCCAGATTCGGAATCTGGCATAGCTTTTTATATTATGCAACTATGGAAGTCTACACTAAATCTTCTTCATTTGCTTATCGATTTTAATTTTAACTAGAATCGACAAACATTTTGGGCTTAACTCCTTTTCAAATTGGTACAATAAACTGGTCACCATGGACCACTTAAATAAATCCCTTAGTGCTATCAGAACATATGTATTTGGATGCGCATACAAGCCGCTCAGAGGTGTAATTGTTGGGACTTGTTTTTTGCTGATTATGTCCAGCTACGACCTTAGTTTGGTTGGTATCCAGAAAAGTTGGTGAACTCATAAGATTGGCGTGAATACTAACAAGCGCGATGAAGAGATCAGCATATGGCTCTCTGTCCAACACTCTTAGATTCACAAAAATACAATAATTACATGCCATAAACTAAGATCTTTGGATCTTAAGAGAATAGGAGGTTTACAGAGTGTCAACCGAGAATAAACGAGGGAGAAGGGCAGCGAGGGCATTGCGTGGGGTAGCTATTAATAGGTATGGGGCTAGTCAAACCTTCCCACAGCCAGCCCAGTTCCAAGCTTGGCCCCATCAATGCATCACCCGTCACTTCATTTCTCGTCTCTCCACCCAAATACAACCATCACCACTCTCCCAGGCCACCTGCTGCTGAGCTCGTACGCGTCATGTCCATTTGCCAGCGTAGGGAGTACGAGCACTTCAATTGAACGTGTACTCCAGCGTGCTCAATGTGTATTACCCATCTCCATGCTCCGGGTCACCCGCCACTCTGAAGTGGGATGCCTGCAGAACCAATTGCCTGCCCACCGCTTCCATCTCGCTCCCAGTCGCTCCCCTTGCCTCGAGGCGTTCCTGTTGATCGTCTCGATCGTCTGATCGCATATGTTTTCTCTGACCCCGTCTTCGTTTTCCAAAATGAACACAGTTTCCTTCTTATTCCATCTCTCGCGCCCTTGCGAGCGGCTTCTTGTCCGCATTGTTGCCGAGGCCCGACGGTCGCTTTCTGCAGGCTGCAGCACACCGTGACCGCGAACAATGGATATGTCAGCCTCTCGCTGATCCCGAGTCCTTACCTGATCTGTCCAGAATCCATATCTACATCTGTGATCTATCCAAGGCTTCTTATCTGTCACTGCCAAATCCCCAATCTATGTCCCACTGTCTGCCGCATCTATATTTTCCGAAACGTCCTTTTGTTGGGCTGAAGCGTCTTCCCGGACTCCTCACCACTAATCTTAGACTTTTCTCGCAAATTGCTAGTGAATCGATTTCTGTCAGGGCTTTCAAGTGTTCACCCTCAACTTCTTCATGCTTTCGTAGCCTCTTCCAGGCAAGAACGTTCCCCCGCACCACTTCATACCGCAGGCGATGAACATTCCGATCCCGAATCCCCGGTCAACCCCCGGTACTAGCCTTGCGATCTGTTAATAACTCATAATCCATACCTACATTCTTCTATGATCTATCCATAGCGGCACGGCAACATCACGTCTCCTTATCTATCTATCCCTGGCACTGACACTAGTTGACGGGCAATGCCAATGCCAATGGCAGTCTGCCGCAGACTGATCTTTTCAGTCCCTGTGTCCACGTTTCCATCCCTCCCTCTCCCCAGCTCCTGGGCTCGTGCGTTCGTGTTGCGATCATTCACTGCCGTTGGTAGCTAGTCCACCATCATTCACAGTCCACCATGCATGCATGCATACATACATGCCCCTGCGTAACTGTCTCCCTCCCTCCCTGCGACCGCCAGCATCGGAGTTTGATACACGCCTCTCCCCATTCATTATTATGTACCAGTAAACATTCATCGATTTGACTACGTATATATGTCAATGGGGACCGCTACCGTTTTTTCCGGTGCGTCGCTCCGTTTCAGTGTCATGAACGCATCATGCATCGCGCGTTTTCAACGAGGATGCATCCACGAATACTCCACACCTAATGGGAGTCTCCTGAATGCATTTCATTTCCAGTAGCTGGTCGTTTTCATTAAATTATGCATCGCTGATCCCTCGTGTTCCGAGCTCTTGTCGACTGAGAGGGGAGTGGCATCCATGTCCTACGTCCTACATCCTGATCCGAAACCAGGTATCCTGAGAGGTCAAACAAATAATGAATTTAGTCTTGAACTTCGTGCTGTGGCACGAACGGGGAGCAGCTCGATATGCTGACAACTGAACGATTTCCAGTGATGATATATTTCGAATTTCAGGGAAGGATGAGAACTAAAGTGAATATTTTCTTCGAAACGATCGATGATTTGGATTTTATAACCATTTCGAGATTGAGAAAAAAACGTCCTTTCTGCCATACGAAATAGCTGCTTTAGCCTTTGCATGAGTGATCGTGCTGTGAAATCAACATAAGAAGAAACAGACCTAGAAGAGTCCGCGATATCCGAAGAACTTCTTGATACGCGCCCCCATTGGCACCTTCAGTTCCTTCGCCGTACAAAGTCGG